>PVJO010002567.1:0-36827 GCA_004026905.1 Hystrix cristata
TCATGAGTGTCTGATTTATTTCACTTAAAAGTATGTTCTCAAGGAACATCCATTTATATATGAATGACTCTAGTTTATCCTTTTTTATGGCTGTGTAGTACTCCATTGTGTAGAAAAACCACATTTTCTTTAGCCATTCATTGGTTGTTGGGCATTTAGGTTGTTTCCAAGACTTAGCTATTACAAATTGTGTTGCTATTAACATGGTCGTGCATACATCCCTATGGTATGACGATTTTAATTCTTCTGGGAAGATCCCCAGTAGGGGAATAGCTGGGTCAAATGGAACCCCCAGTTGTAGTTTTTTGAGGAATCTCCATATTGATTTCCACAGTGGCTGGACCAGTCTGCATTCCCACCAACAGTGGAGGAGGGTTCCTTTTTCCCCACAGCTCCGCCAGCATTTGTTATTGGTTGATTTTTCCATAAACACGATTCTTTCTGGAGTGAGGTGGAATCTTAACGTTATTTTGATTTGCATCTCTCAGATGACTAGTGATGTTGAACATTTCTTCATATATTTATTTGCCATTTTCATTTCTTCTTCTGAGAAATGTTTATTCATTTCAGTTGTAGGGCTCTTCATTTTTTACATTCTATATTTCTTATAATATTAAATTTCTGTAAGTATGCCTTCCATTTTTAAAGGCAAACACCAAGAAAACCCAAATATAAAACGCATTTTAAATGGCTAAATATCATCTTAAATGCAAGAGGTCAACTAAAGACATGGGCTTCTTTCCTAGAACAAACTAATTTTGGAAATAGAAGGGACCTCCCCAAAAGTTTTGCCCATGAGCCCAGAATTTAAACTCATACCACGGGTGAGCTCCATTATTTTAACTACCAAATTGCCTTAACAGAGGATCCAAGTTTTTAGCATGTTGAGTCATTCTGTTTGCTAGAGAAAGGTGTCATCCTTGGAATGGGACACTGATAATACTGACTCACCTCTAGGAAATTCATTGGTGGAAGTCTTGCCAGGAGCCACACTGACACCAAGAATCTGTCTGATAGCCAGACCTCCCTGTGACTCAAGTGTCTTTCTGTTTCCTGAAATACCTCTGTCAGGGATAAGTTCAGAGAATGAATTGTCTGTGATTTATCTTCCATTTTGCTGGCTAAACAATTGTGACTACCAAGGCAAGTCCTCCATCTCTTTGGTGTTCATTGAATGCCTCTCAAAAAGTATTTATTTGAAGAAAGGACTATGAATCATTTAAAAAGTTCTAGAGCAAATCCCCTGCCTATTTGCAGCAGTTTTCCTGGGAACTCCCTTTGGTCATTATAAAAATAGGTGGTTAAATTCAGTGCAGGTTCAGGATGCAGTGTACATTGTTGATTAACTTACCTGGTGTCAGCTGGAAAATGTGACATGGTATTATAAATGGAATAGGTACACTTCTCCACAAAAATACACAGACGGGAATTGTGGAAGGAAGCTGGGGGAAGAGGGCACATTTTCAGCAGCAGAGCATAGTGATTTGAAGTAGTCTCTATTCTTTCCTGGTTTTATAACAGGATTATCCTGTTTCAAATTATTTTCTAAGCACTTTTTTCCCCTCATACTGGGGATTGAACCCAAGAGCTCTATCTCCAGTACCCTCCCTCTTTTATGAGACAAGGTTTTGCTAAGTCTCTAACTGACTCTGTCTGGGCTCAAACTCAACCTACCAGAGTGCTGGTATTACAGGCATGTGCCACCAGGCCGGGCTTTCAACGCACTTTTATAGTAAAAGGGGTGGTATAGTAGTATAGGTTGTGGCTTTTTTTGGGAAAGAACCTGGATTTTTGAAAACCATCTCTTCCTGCCCTTCAACTCCCCCAGCACACACACACACACACACACACACACACACACACACACACACACACACACACACACACAGAGGTTCTCCATACACACACACACACACACACACACACACACACACACACACACACAGAGGTTCTCCATTAATCTCTATGCTGGTGAATTCAGTACCACTTTGAAGGAGAATGCTGTCAACTCAGCTCCAACCAAGTAGAAATTGCCGTGTAGAAACAATCATTTGCTATTGCCTGTGTGCATGAGTTTTTCAAGAGATCAGGAATTTGAGCTTTTTTTAACCTCTCAGTTTTCAAATATTGGCAACCAGTCCAGGTTTTATAACCCTTTCTGGGCTGGCAAAACCTGTCTATTGGCCAAATTTCACCTGAGCCACCAACTTGGGAACTCTGCCCCGGGGCTCTGTGGAACAAACTTGTTCTTTCTTCTCAGGTGCAGCTCTAGAGCTGCTGTAGGATATTTCTCAAATTCCTTTCAATCCATTCTTGGTTGGTACTCACTCACTGACAGCATTCTTGAGGAGTTTAAAATATGGTAGGGAAACAAACAGCCAGTCACCATGTGGTGCTGTCACTGCTACAGTGGAGATGTGTGCAAAGGGCCACCGGAAGAAGCACCCCTTGACATGGGGTGATGGACTGAGTCCTGCCATGTGCATGTACAACTGGAGAAGGGTTCTTATGGCTCCAAGGAGGATCTCTCAGGCCAAAATGGAGAAGGTATCGCTGACCCTGAAATTTTCAGTTTGAACATCAAGGCTTTTCAAATGGTTTCCAACCCATTTATCTTCAAAAACACAGCTGAGGTAACAACTCCAGGAAGCTTTCTTTGGTCTCAGCCCCAGGCAGGTGGCAACTCTCCTGCACCCACTTCTATTCCTTGTTATAGTTGCTACAGCCTCTTTCGGGTTGTGTATAGACTACTACTTGCCTTCTGCTGCCTGGTGAAAGAACAGCTTTCCCTAGCTTCCTTTCAGCAAGGTGAGGCCGAGGGCCAAGGTGAGGTAAACTTGGGCACTGAGGCCACACGCGGTGAAGTGACAAGATGGCAGAGGTTTTAGTGTTTGAAACCTTGGGGTACCATGTCAACCCTGCACTGACCGCCTGGATTTTTAGGTGGGGAAGAAATCAACTTCTATGTTGCTGAAGCCATTGTTATTTGGGTTTTCTGTTGCTTGTAGCTGAGCCTAATACGAACTCACTGTTGCTTACATGTAAACCTCCCTTAGTGCAAAGTTAGGAACCATGCTTTTTCCTCAATTACTGCTCTGTGTCTAGGATGCTATAGTATCAGATCAGTGTCTATTGATTGGATATGAGAAAGAGAGAGAGAGAGAGAGAGAGAGATAACATTTGACTAGAGGAAAATCCAAAGTGAACTAGAAGGAAGACATCATTCCAGTGTGTGTGGCTATCTTCTAGTTTAGCTCCAGGTTGAGACAATATTTATTCCATAAATTAATGAGTATTGCTGGGCATGATGGCACGTGCTTATAATCCCAGCACTTGGGAGGCTGAGGTAGGAGGATCACCACGAGTTCAAGACCAGCCTGGGCTACATAGTGAGGTCAAGGCCAGCCTGGACTATCTAGTGAGACCCTATATCAAAAAACAAACAAACAAAATTAATAAGTATCTATGCCAGGCACAATGTCATGGTGATAGAAAAGACAAACAAAAATTTCTACTCTTACAGAGGTTATCCTAGAAGGGGAAGACACAACAAGGAAGAACACACAGGTATTGCTAAGTGCTTTGATGAACATAAAACTTCTTGATGTAATGAGTGACTTTGCACTGGGTGGTGAGGAAAGGTTTTAAAGAACATAGCATTATGCTGAGACCTGCATGACAAGAAAATGTCTGGGTCAGGGAGAGGGACATTTGAGGTAGGAAACAATCAGTGCAAAGGCATTGAAAGGCAGCTTGTTTGACTTTTTTCAAAGAAGAGGTAAAATCAAGTGCAAGTATATTTAGTGAGTGACCGGCAACAAGTAGGCAGGGCTTAGGACCTGTGTCCAAGTAAGAAGCTAAATCTTATTCCAAGAGCAATGACGAGACACCAATGCCTTTAAACTAAGGGTTGATATATTCTTTTATTTATGTCTTGGTGCTGGAGATAGAACCCAGGGCCTTGTGCATACTAGACAAGCACTCTACACACTGAGCTACATCCCCAATCCCAGCAATTAAAATATTCTGATTTCTAATCTTAAGAATCTCTCTGGCTCCTGTAAGTAGAGTGGGAGAGTGAGAAAGGAAACCAAGATGTTTCCAAAGGAAGCCAAAACCTACTATCTTAAAATTGCCGTGTGAGTTTGTTCACTCCTTTATAGGTTGGGAACTACGGGAAAAGCTCACCTGAGCAGCTCATCTCTGATTCCTATTTCTAAGATGGTTTCTTTGTGCACAGGTGTGATGCCCAAGGGCTCCTTGATCTTCTCTTTCTCCAAATGGCAACTCTTTGTCTAGGTCTGTCCACGTTGCTTGGGATTCTCATAGTCTGCTGGTCTCAGAGGAGCTGTACTTCTTACTTGGAAGCTCATTTCTAAGAGAAAGGAAGTAAAATCTCCTGCCTAGTGCTGTACCACATAGTATGACTTTTCCATATTTACTTGGTCAAAGTAGTCAAAGAGCTTACCTAGATTCAAGAGGTTAGAGAAATGGACCCCACCTATTGATGGGTGTAGAGCAACAGAGCCACATTACGGAAGTGCAGGTGGAGTGGAAAATTCTTTTATAGCCACCTTTGGAAATTACAGAATGTCACAAATGAAGAGGCCATTCCAGTAATTCAGGCCAGAGATGATGGCCATTTAGACTTGAGTGGATTCAGAAAAAAAATGGTGGATTCAGAAGCATATGTGGGAAGAACATATGGGTGCTATAAAATACTAAGAAACATATCTGAGTACTTATTAGTTGAATCTTACTTTATAAGATGATATGGATGAATGTTAAAAGTCACAAGTATATATGACCTGTTCATAAGACACATATATGATTGTCATACTTCAAAAATATGCTTCATTTAGAAGTGTTAGCTTCCAGGCCAGGAGGTTAATGAGGCCTAGATATCAGAGTTATATAGTGAGGTCAAATATAGGCCTGCAGACTGTGAGGGTGCTTTGGAGGGTAAAAAGAGTCTAGCTGAACCTAATATAAACATTTTCAAAGGCTTTCATGGTAATGAATGCATTTGACCACAGAAAGATGTGGGCAGTTTTTAATTCATGCATTCATTTACTTGAAGAGACAGTTTTTAAGGTACGAGAGCCAGTGCACTAAAGAGAATATGTGAAAAGGGACTTTTAGTGGGATGTGCGAGTGACAAAATGCTGGAAGCTATTTTCCCATTTTAAAGTGAGAGAATGACTCAGAAACTTGCCCAGAGTTACCCAGTGAATTAATGGCAGAACTGGTGCTGAAAGACAGATCTTCCACTTCTAGCTTGGGATTCATTCCACTACATCACCTGCCATTCTGCCCAGAACACAGCTCTGTTCTGTACCATGGTCGTACTGGACCTTCGCTATTGCTCAACTGCTTTTCAAATAGTGCCAGAAGGCTAGAAATTGCTCCTACTCCTGGAAAAATAACTCTAAAATGCACTTTGCTAATTTCGATTCAGGCACATCTCTCCGTGAATAGGATAATACAAAACGTTCATGTGAAACATCATCACTCTGAGACCACTTACTGTGCTGCTAAATGTCTCATAGAATAGTTCTTAAAATTCACAAAATGTCTAGTATTCTGAGGTCACCCTATAACTCTCAGTTCTTGCATCTCCAGGATCTTTGGGGTTGGAAAGTGAGAAGAGGTCTTAACTCTGTGTGGTGGTGGAGGTGGTGGTGTTAGGGTTACATGTATAACACAGTGACTGTTTATACGTGTGACTTCCATTTTATGTATGCAGATGCGTGATTTTTGTTTCTGTGTTCTCAGCAATTAAAGTGCACAGAGCTCCACTCCAGATATAAGTAAATTTATATTTTCCAAATACAGTATTGTAATTTCCTTCTCAAATGCTTTTAATTTTTTAATTCCTTGGTATTTCTTTCTTTCCCTTTCTTTTTCTATTTGTGTTTGTTTCTGGCTTTGGTTCTTTGAGACAGTGTCTCACTGTGTAGTCCAGGCTGGCCTTGAACTCCCTGATCCTGCTTTCCTGCCTTACCCCTGAGGGTTGGGATTGCAGACCTGCACTACCATGTCCAGTTTAAATTCTTAGTATTTTCTAAAGCCAAATAAAATGAACACACTTTGCTTTGCCTTTTATTTATATAAGTTGAGCACTTTTACTATATGTAGAATTGACTTTTGCACATCACCTTTATCATATTTACTGGGATGAGATTAATGACCCAAAGATCCAGTGTTTCCCATGCTAATTTTTTTTCACATTTGAGCTTATTAAAAAAAAAAATTACCTCCCTGCACAATTAAACGATCTATAAAATATTTTTTCCCAATCTCTGTGTAAGAAACAGTTTGTTGGCCCTAGTATTGGAAGGCACTACCTTGGGGCCAGTACTTGGGAATGT
Organism: Hystrix cristata; assembly: GCA_004026905.1. Classification (NCBI taxonomy): domain Eukaryota; kingdom Metazoa; phylum Chordata; class Mammalia; order Rodentia; family Hystricidae; genus Hystrix; species Hystrix cristata. The sequence continues at coordinate 6,372 of PVJO010002567.1, forward strand.
GTAAATCTTGCCCAAGGATTTCAATGTCCGTTCAACAAGATTGCACCACAAAAACCTCACACCTTTATTATGTTTCACAAGTTATATTGCACTGACAAGTTTAACTGCATCCAAGACTGGGCCAGGTGGTGTTTAAATCCCAAATACCTTAAAATTTGAATGCCTCGGGCAAGAAAAATTGACTATTCAGAAGGCACAAGTTGTAAAATTTCAGGCAAAACACTGTCAAAATCAGTCTTTTGACCATAGATTTTCCTAACACATTTACATTAACCTTTATGCGTTTTATAAGGCTCTGAATCAGACACTTGGGCAGTGTTCTTCTATAGGTCTTCATTAAAGCATCAATATTAATTAATTTTGAAAAAAATCTCTTACAGAATCCCAGGACCTGCCCCTTCCCTGTTTCATAAAGCACTTTCTCCTATGCCTGAAAACTCAAATTCTCTCTTAACCAAGTGCAGACTGAAATATTTCACTATGGATCTGAACAGGGGCCAAGACTGAGGATGAAAGGAAAACTTCTCTCTGTAAGTGGTTTGTTGTCAGTGCTTTCTAAAGATGTAGATTTTTCTGACTCAGGCTACTAATATTTTCACTAACATTGAGGCAGCCTTCTGCACCTCTGCCAGACCCGAGATTCAGGTCCTTTTCTTTTAGGAATGCTCTGCCTCTAGCCTTTGACCTCCTGGATAGCCAAGTCTATCTAACTGCTCCCTCCCCCATGAATATAATGTATATTATAAAAGGAAAGGGGGATGGGGCAGCTCCGTCCTCATGCTATTGGAAAAGTACTTGAAATTCCTTGCATTCCTTTGCATTTAACAGCATGTTTACCTAATCACCATCTTATTAGGGTTAACACAAGACAGTGCTCCCAGCCCATTTATTGGAAACAAACTGACTCCTATAGATTCCAGGATTTTTTCCCTGACATCAGTCAGGGGTGAATTTTTTAACCTGCTATCCACATTTGCAGAAATGATATTGGAATAATAGTTACGAATGAGTGTTTGACCATACTCAATCTTGCCTGTGGATTTAGTTGTGGGCAGCACAGATTACTGTTTTCATTCAAGGGTTCTCTTGCCTCTATTGCAGTGACATAGCAAGAACTTGATAATCAGAATGCTGCCCTCTATAAACTGTACTCTACTATACTATTCTCATACAGTGACTTCTTATAAAACTTTTGAAAAAATTCATAAATGTAGCTTCAGATTCCTTCTTGCATGTCTGACAATGACTATGTTCAGTTTGTTTTTCAAATAACACTTTATATGCAAATATTTTTCTCCCAAACGTTTGTAATGACAATCATTGTCCTATTTTCTTTCATAAGTTAGTTCACTACCATATCCCACTGAGGCACTTAAAATCATTCCTGACTCATAGTAAGCATTTGATAAATCCTATTTGAATGAATACATGAGCTAAAACTGTTTCCAATAACTTTGGATGTTTTCTATAGATACTGAATAGCACACACTGCGCTGTTAGGTAAATATTTCTTTATTAAATGATTAATTCCATAAATAAATTCTTTTCACTGAATATAAAATTAAAATCATTTACAAATTATTCCAGTATTACATTTCCCTTCCCTCCCCAAAAGCTACATTTTGATAAATAAAAACATTCAGTCTTAAAACACCTGATTTCTGTTTGCAGTTTAGAGTGCAGGTAGCTGCCTCTAATGGACACTCACAGAGTGTCACCGCCAGGAAGGGATGGACAGCCCTCCCATTTACTTTTATCAAAGGACAAATGAAGGCTTTCATTGTCCAACTAATCTTATTATCTCTATTACAACTGTAGAACCAAAAGAAGAAAAGTCTAGAGAAAAATACGCTTAGCAAATAATTTACAAACAGAAAACAGAACGTCAACCACACCACAAGCTCCAAAATGAAGCAGTAACATGTGCTCCAATACTATGAAGCAAAGTATTCTCCAAACGCGGCTGCCTGTGTCCATCCGCACCACCCTTGAGGCAGTTTTGAAACACCTTAATGCTATTCCAGGACGAGCACACCGCCCCCACCCATCTCTCTGTGTGCCTCAAAGGCTGCTCTCTCCTTTGTCCACCTATCCGTGGGAAACTCAGGTAGCGTTTAGTCCCTAAATTTGTGAATGTCGTTGAACAGCCTGTAGAAGGGAAAGGCTGCTTCGTTGGCGTGCGGGCAGTTATAGTTGCACCTGCACGACTGGATCATCATGACGTTCTTGGAAAACATCTCCCCATCTTCGCAGCGGAAGCGCATCTTGACTGTCCTGGTCTGCTGGGGCGTGCAGCACCGGCCATCCACGCAGGAGCCGCAGTACTTAGGTCGGTATTTCTTTACACTGGAGCATCCAGCATAAGTAAACCTCACGGGTTCGGGGGATTTCTTGGTCTTGCTGCATTTCTTGCCCTTCTGTAAGAAAGTGGAGAAAAGGCAAGTCAGGGATGCTATTTCCCTTTCTTGAAAGAGAGGGTCACATCCCACCCACCAGCCAGAGAACAGGCTACTGAAAGGACTTACTTTCAGGCTGCTGTACACCGGTTGTCCACAAGGCCGCACTTCACAAATCCGGGTTTCTTTCACCAGGCGGCATTCAGGGTTGTCATTGGTAACACGTGTGGAGATACCAGTTCCACAGGTCTTTGAGCACTGGGACCACGAAGTTGTTTGAACGATACACTTCTGGCCATGCAGAGGGTTGTAAAGAATCCGCGGGTCCATGCCAAAGACTAGAGAGATAAACAACACACGAGGCTTCTCAGAGGCAGGCTGACACATACACATTCATTTCTGTGAAGTTTCAGACTAGGAATGTATTTCAGGACAGCGTCTTAAGGGTTCAGTCTCCACTTACCAGGGAGCCGCTTCAGGGAGCCGCCTTTTCCAACCGCAATCAATTCATTGTTTCTCGTTAACTCCACCTCCGAGGCATCGAATCCCAGTCCCTTGCCGAGGAGGCCGTCCTGGTCGTCCACGGCATCTTTGACACCATCCTCGTCACAGACCCACTCCTCACAGCACTGCCCGGTGACTTTGACCAGCCGGGGGTTGGGACAGCCCAAGTTGGGGAGAGACAGTTCTTGGGGACACAGAGGAATGCAGCCAACTGCACCATCGATACATGTGCACTGGTGTTTACAGTTGGGCTGGAAGCTCTCCCCGTTCTGGTAGATTCTGGAGTTATATTCACAGGGTCTGCCCTCTGACTGAGCTGCAAAGAGCACCAGAAAGAGAAAGGGAAAGAGATTAATTGAAGATTCCCAACCACGACCTGAAACTCACAGTATTTTCTGCTGTTAAATTCAATTTATGGTAAAGTTCCCTACAATTCCCCGGAGACTCCAGACCAGAACAATAAGTTAGTCAGGAATCACTTTTCCGTATGCGCTTTTCGTTGGGCCCAGACACACTGAATTGCATTCCAGACTGCTGAAATCATGTGCCTTTCTGCCAAGCTACCAACAACAAAGCATCACCATACATGGTCTCAAAATTACTAAACTTCTGGACTATGGGGACTATTATTTTTTTTAAAGAGGCCAAACCACAAGCATCTTACCTCTACAGATCCCCTTCAGAGCGGTGGAGCTGGCGCCGAAATTGCATTCCAACCCCTTGGTGTGGTCGCAGGGCTGCGTTTTGCTGCAGTCCTCGTTGAGCTGCTTGGCACAGACTTTGCAGCAGCCGCAGCCGTCTCGGACCAGACCGACTCCAGGGGCGCACTTGGGCGCCTCCAGGGGGCAGTGGCAGGCGGCGGGGCAGGTGGAGAGCGCCTGGAAGCGGGAGAGTAGGCGCGTGAGACGCGGTGCTCAGCAGAGGCGCCGAGGCTGCCCCGAGGAGGGACGAGATCTCTGTCTTTGTCGATTAGAAGTATCTGATCCCCATCCACCCAGCCCACTAAGAGGCCCCCTGACACTTCTCCAGGGGGCTTAAAGAAACAGCTACCTCCAAACACCCCCAAACTTTTTAGTCTGACTTTTGCTGCCGTGGGCCAATCTGCGACACGGGGGAGGGATGGGGCAGCGGAAGGGGAAGATGTGGCACAAGAGTCCAACTCACCAGCCTGACCAAGTGCAGAAGGGTGACGGCGACGGCGAGCGCCCGGGCGGTGCGGGAGAGCATTGTGGCGCGCTGGAGGAGCCGGGGCGAGCACGGCGGACGGGACAACGACGAGCTGGAGCGCAGCGGACGGGCCCGGGATGGCTGGGTCCCGGCGGCGGGCCGGGCGGGCAGGCAGGCGAGGGCCGAGGCGGCGCGCGTCTCCAGAGAGCGTCCTTCTCCCGAGGTCCTGGCGGAGAGGAGCGGAGAGGCGCGGAGAGGCACGGAGGGCGCCGGCGCTGCTCGGGGGCGCTCTCGCTCGCGGTCTGCCCAGGCGCTCGGAGCCCGCCTCTTATACCGGCCAGCGGCGGCGCCGCGTGTTGCAGTGACGTCGGCTCTGTCTGCGCGTTCCAGAATTCTCAAACATCTCAGGAATGTTGGTTGGCGCGGGCTGCTGCCAAGCACCTCCCCTGGTTCCATTGCACCTTTTTTTTCCCCCCTGGGTCCAGGACCCATCAAGAAAACAGTCCGTTTTTTCCACTTTAAATAACGACTTCCACTGGAGAGGAATCTTTTGGGCGTGATGTTTGCGACGGTGATGGAAGGGCCTTAGCGGTGCGAGTTGGCGGGCGGGGGGCGGGGGGGGGCGCAGTCCAACTTCGCCTGGACTGGGTTGTGGGAGGACCTGAGAGGGAGGAATAAAAGTCGTTTTGTTGGGTGATGCCCAGTGGACGTGCAGCCACGGAAACCCTCACTTGGGGAAAGCGAAGAGCAGCGTGCTTGTTTACGGCTAAGGTGAGAGTCAGGTTATCTACTAAAGTCCACGGGGAGAAGGGAGTGTGTCTCGGAGCCAGGCATCTATTTGTGGACTTCAAACAGGCATGATCAGATCAAGTCCCAAAACCTCGGCATGATGTTTATTAGCCAAGTTAAGTGTATTGCAAATTAATACCCTCAATGGCATTTATGAATGGGGGGAATCAGCTTCCCTCCTAGTCTGGCAAATTCCCAGGCAAAGGTCTTTCCCCTCCTCCGCCCTCCCCCTTCCTCTTTTTGGTATGTTGTACGTGTTTGTTTTTGGAGGTTCCCACTTTAGTTCCAGCCCACTGCCTGGGTTGGAAGTCCAAGAGGAAACGAACGCTGGGAGTTCTCCGGGAGGCTGACTTAAACTTCCTCACGGATGCGGGCGTCAGGGTAAGCCCTCCAGCCTCCCTACGCGGGCCGGCGGTGAGCGGAACTGAGCAGCCAGCCGGGAGCCGAGGAAACACCGGGGAGTGATTTGGCCCGAAAGCATCACCTGCTGATATTGCCAGGCCAGAACAGATTCCAGCACTACTAGTGTGCCCGATGAATCTCTGGGAAAAAAGCAGACTCCTTAACGCTGAAAAGTCTTGCAGGGTCTTTAACTGTTTTCCTTGGGACCACTTGGAAACCTTCCACTTCAAGTGAATTGCAATGCCTTTGTCTCCAAGTAGAGCAACAAGGGATTTAGGCTGTAACAGTGTAATAAAAATGTCAACAGATTTTAAGAACTTTTCCTGCCCACGAGGCTCACACAAGAGCCCTCACAAGGCAAATTACGTGACCATCACCAATACCATTACTGTGACTGATGAACTTTCCCTGAAAGTTTCAAAAACTATCTTGTGTAATTTTAATTAAAAAGTTATGTCAGTTATGTCCTTTTTCACATATTCTCTAAGATAAGATAACAACTCTCTCTCTCTCTCTCTCTCTCTGTCTGTCTCTCTCTCTCAATATTTAGGGATGTTCAGTCTTCACAGTTTAGCCAGGCTTACTTAAAAAGGCCTTCAGTGTTGACTTTTCTGTGAATGATTCTGATGAGCACAATGAGAAGTTATTGGGATGAGAACACACTCCAATGAGAACTGTTGCAGGAAAGAGTTATGTTCATTCATTCAAAAGAGCCCTTTCATAACTCCAAGAGGTATTTGCTAGAGGGAGTAGGATCTGTGGGGCTCTCTGGGGGTGGGGACTTTTCAAGACAAAGGATTGTCAGGTGTTATGCAAATAAAGGGAGAAAAGTCTGAGCTCTACCTCCTACAGCAGGCCAATTCATCAATTATTAATTGGAGAACTTTTTTTCCTGCCTTAGCGTTTCATTGTTTCCTTCTTAGAGAGGGGGAAGGGAAGGAGTGGATGCAGTACAGGGTGGGAGGAGGTGGTGGAGAAAGAGAATGGAGAGGAGGGTTCCTGGCTTCTGTTGTGGCGTCTTTTCTATTTGACTTCATGGTTGTAAGTATTTCCAGATGGTGAATCAGACACCAGACGTAACAATATTTCCATATTTGGGTATAGCAGTAGCCTGCGTTTTTAACATTTTTCTGCCTCTGTTATCCAACCACAAAGCATTCTTGACAGCTTCAAATGTTGTTAAATATAGACTTAACTTCTCTTCCCAGAGCAGGAAATTCTTTGGAATTCCTTGTTTTTCACGCAACCTGTCTATCTTGATTTAAAATAAAATTACAGTGGACAATCCAACTGGCCGTTATATACCTTGCTCCTTTATGAGATGGGGAGGCAGCAGAGATCCAGCCTGCTGTATTGGGTTCAAACACACACACACACACACACACACACACACGCACACACATGCACACACGCACACACGCGCGCACATACACACCACACCATTCAGGAGATTCCTTGAAAAATCAGATTAAAATTTTCTAACAAGGGTGTGTGGGCTTGTTTTTGGACTTCAACCGAGGAATCTTGGAAAATGAGTTTGCCCCTGAGGAGAAACTCAGAGAACCTACCATCAGCCGCCCATTTAAAGCAGGGTGTGTGTGGTGGGAGGGGGTGGGAAGCTGCAGCCACAGGGCCAGGAGGTGGGGAGCGGGAGAGACTGGTGCAACCTGTGTGCACAGCCTTTGCCCATAAGATGTCCTGGTGCTCCTGCTAGTAAAAAACATCAAGCAAGAGGAACAGCGGCTCCTCACGTCCTACCCAGGGACGGTACAGAATCCCCAGACATCCGTCGCCTTCGCGCGTCCTCGGCTGAGAGCTGCACATCAGTTCACATTGACGGATAGGAGAGGAAATGTGCAAATGTTATGGGTAAGTGTTGCTTCGGGTGCTGATTCTGCATGGCTCTTCTGCTAATCTTCCTCCTCCCACCCCTCTCAAACACCGGTGCCCCAGGAAGGACTAACGGGCCGACTTGTTTCCTTGGGCTTCAAGCCACGGAGAAAGGACTGCTTGTCTCCTGCAGCTCCTGGCTTTGGACTGGGCGATGGGAAGTCGCTCCCTCGCAGCTGCCAGTGAATTTTGGGTTCTCCAAAGGAGGGTTGACTGGCAGCAACTGAGGATAATCATAACCCTAAACCTGGCGGCCCCGGTTTCCTAGCCCTAGTCCAGGGGTTCTCGAACTTCAGCGTGTGTCGGAACTCTGGAGAGCCGACTGAAAGACATCGCCAGGCCCTGCCTCGGAGCTCCTCCTTGGTGACATTTTAACAAGTTCCCCTAGGTGGTGGCGATGTTGCTCTTCTGGGCATTACACCTTGAGAACAACTGCCCTGAGGGACAGGAGTGCCTGTAATAGCTCCGTGTGTGTGTGCGTGTCCCATCCATAATCAGATACTCGCCTGCACACTCAGTCTCACCACTCCACTTTTTATAGGCACCTTGATAAACAGGACAGTTTATGGTGTCTGCAGGAGACCAGCATTAAGGCGGCGCCTAACGCCACCCCTCATCCCCAGGGCTTGATCGCCAGGACCGACAGAGGAAACCGGGATTATGCGGGCGGCGGGAACGGAGTGCAAAAACGCGGTTTGGGTTCGGGCCTGCCGGGGATCCCCGCGGAGACAGCTACAGGGTCCGCGCGGCTGGAGGCCGGGGGCGGGCTCCAGGCTCGGGGACCTCCGGCCGCCGCCGCCCCCTGCCGGCCGCCGGGCCCGCGCGCCCGCGATCCCCGCAGCGGACTCGAGGTTTCCGGCAGCGCGCGCCACAGGACGTTTCCAGCCCCGGCCCATATTTGGTGAAAGTCTTTCAAGACTCCGTCATCCAGCTCCGGGGGGCGGAGGCGGGCCCGGGAGTCGGCCGGGAGACTGCGCGGCCACCACGTTCCAGGAAAGTGCCCCAGGCTGCCCCGGCCCGAGCCTCAGGGCGCGAGGGGCCGCGGGTGTCGCGGCCCGCCTAGGTAACCGCAGCTGCGCGACCCCGACCCGCACCCCCACGGGGGCCCGGCGCGGCCCCGGGCTGCGTGGGAGGCTGGCGCGCAGGGCGCCGGGGCCCGGTTGTGTCACTTTTCCCGTCCACCCTGCTGTTGACTCGTCCTCCCAACGGGGCAGGGAGTTGCAGCACCCCGCCAGACTTCGAGCGTACGCCCAGGCGCAGGGCTGTGGGGGCTCGGTGTGCAGGGGGGCGTCAGGGCAGACAGGGAGCGCAACCAGCAGGGTCAGGGAACACCCTGGGGGAAAGCCCTCAAGGACCCGGGTTCCATTATCTACACTGACTCACTTACTTCGCCACTGCCCCATTGAGGCAGGTCCTCTTGCCAAAATCATTCGCTATCTCAATGTAGAAATGAAGAAGCAGACGATAAGTGGCAAGCCAGAGGTCACTCACATAGCAGGTAGCAGAACTGGATTTGGACCCAGGCATCGTGGTTCGAACAGGTCTTGCACTTAACCCCTGGGCTGCATTGTCCACTCTCTTGTCTTTTAAATCAGACATTCGGGCCTGTCCCCTCTCTCTTCTTGAACTTTCCCTGTGTTTAACTGTATCACAGCTTACCCAGCAGTGGAGGAGAAAGGCCTCAGTTAGAAAAAGACTTGGTATGTTACCTGAAGCTACTAACTCCTGAGAGTTGCCTGTTGTCCCTGTTGTCAGGGAGGAAGGGCAACAGGTGTCGCACTTTAACAGAAAAAGGCCACAAGTGTTTACAAAGTGGACTTTTAGACACATTGGCAAGCTGGTGGGAGAGATATTTAGAATACTTGGGGTTCTTTGGACACCTCATAAACTACTTTGCTCAGGCAGTCCCTATTTCTGGAGGAAGCCTTGGCCTGGTGGGAGTGAACTACATTTGTTACCAAGTTAAAATTTCAACATCATTTATTTGATGGTCCATCCATCTGACATAAAAAGGGAGACTTTAACATTGAAATTCCCTTGGAGGACTCTAAGGTCTGTCAAAGTGGATGTTTGGTACTATGAATGGGCTTCACTGCCTATGCAGTTAGGGTGAAACTACTAAACTGTGTATAATAGGATGCGCAAGAGTTTGGTAGCAGGGAAGGACATTTGGGAGAGAGGGAACACAGCCTTAGCTATGCATGACAACAGTCTACTGTATAGCTAAACCGTATGATTCATTTTGTTTTGTTTTGTTTTTTGAGATAGGGTCTCACTTTGTAGTTCAGGCTGACTTTAAACTCACTGTATAGCCCAGGCCGGCCTCAAACTTTTGGCAATCTTCCTGCCTCAGCCCCCTGAGTACTGGGATTAGAGAACTGCACCACCGTGCCTAGCTGGCCTGTATGTTTCTTTTGGACAACTAACAAGAGAGATCAGCTGGGACCTTGTGAGCACGGCCTTGCCTATCATGATGGCATTAGGACTTTGCCTGCAGGCAGTTGTGAACCATGTGAGGTTTCGGCTGGGGCTTCTTTAACTATGAAATAATGAGATTGTTCTAGTTGAATGCTTGCAAGATTGCATTAGGTAACCAATGCTATGCCTAAGGATTTCTAACAGTTGATACTTGGCCTCAAGTATTGAGAACCATGATGACCGTGGGGACCATCTATGGGAAACTGAGTATTTGCTAGGTGAAAATGTCAGAACGTTTTCTCATTTTAAAAAGTGATACCAGAAATCTCAATTTTTATATGAATTTTTCAAATTTTTACAACTTTATCGATTAATTAAAATGTTAAAATACTATCTAGACTAATCCTAGGAAACCAGCGAAGGCTTGTCTACAGAGTGCCACTTGTGATCTCCAGACTGCATGTCCCTAAGAAGCTGACCTGACCTGCTCTGGCGTCTTTTACCCTGCGGCCACCTGTGATCTTCCCAGGAAGAGCACCCTGGTCTCAATTTAGTTGTCAGATGGACTAAACTTTACAGAAGAATCAGAGTTGCCACTTAATTCTTGGTTGTAGGAGTTCATGCCCTATCAACCAAACTGGAAAAATGTGGTATTTTCTTATTTTCTCCTTTATCCAGGCCCCAGACACTACTCAGTCTCTCTTTCCTCTCCACCTGGATTAATGTTGTAAGCAGCTAGCATTGCCTTGGCAGCATGATAGGAAACACTTTTTTTAGGGTATCCGTATCCAGTGGGAACTATATCTGTTTATTTCCTCTACCCGGCATCTGTCCGCCGGAAGCCAGGCGTATCTGTCTAAATCCCTTACCTTACAGAACTTCTTGTCTTGTGATAACACAGAAACATTTCACTGGAAAGGACTGGAAGGCACCTCTCCCACCCCACCCTGCAATCCATCTTCTTAGAGATGATTGAGCAACATGAAATGTAGTAATTATAAGTTACTATCAAATGGGTTGGCTCCAGATTCATAGAATCAAGAATTAATCTCCACCTTTTGCATTTTATTTCTGGAGATACCTGTCTCTTAACTGCCCACTTAAAACCACCCATACCACATTCAGACTTTAGAAAGGATTTGATTTTGGCACAGTAGATGAGTATACAGATCCTGCAGAGAACGAAGCCATTCATTTGTGCCAGCTCTTTGCAGGTCGTGAGGATTAAGCATAAGGGAGGATTCTGGCAATTGGGCTGATTAACTGAAATAAAACATAAAACACATTTAATGCTCAGCATGATGGTTGGCACACAATAAGTGCTTAATAATTTATTATTATTCCTACTGCTAAGTACTATCATTATCTTAACTTTTACTACAATTAGCACAGAATGAGCTACCCTGATTCTCTAGAGAATATCATCTGTCCTCTAGATTAGATGAATTTTGGTTATAAAATCAGTAAAACTCTTTGATCTATGCCATACCGATGAAGTGATTAAAAAGATCCATCGAGCCCAGTATTCTGGTGTGCACCCAGGTGCCGGTGACCATTCAAGCAAGCACTCTGCCTGCAGCTGGTGGGAGCCATGTGACGTTTTGGCCTTGATTACCTCATCTGTAAAGTAACAGAATTGCCCCAGCTCAGGGCAAGTGCTTTCGAGTACTCAGAAGGGTCGGCTAGCTTAAAAAAATGCTGTGCCTGAGGATCTGTGCTGACTGCTGATCCTCTCGGCTGCGGGGTACTTGGGACAGTCTGCGGGCCAGGGTTTGCCTACCATGGACTAAGTGGTTAGTTTATGAGATCTCAGTTGATGTTTATAAACAACTCTGTATAGTATTCTACTTTCATTGAAAAGACAGGAAAATGACAGCTTCACTAGGAGTCAGGAACTAGTATATGGCTACAGAGCTGTTAAGGTTGAGGAGCGTATTTCTAAGGCCATTCTTTTCGGTGACTGCTTGCTTGCTATTTGCCCTCTTTGAAGTCCACCTTCAGGTTTAGAAACGTGGTCTGCAGCCCCTTGACTTCACCTGAATGACCGATTATGAATCTGTCACTTAGATATTTTTCTAGATGTACCTTCGGCTTGTGTTTTCAGTAATTGCAGATCCCAGTTTCTCAAGGAGAGTTTGGTAATAAGTGAGTTAAATAATGAAAAAGGGTTCCCCTCCTTAGGGCCTTTGCCTGAACCTGTACTTATTTCCTCTTTAAAAAAAAAAGGGAGGGAAAGAGAGATGTGTCGGGACAGAGGAGGAACTCTCAGAGATTGAGAGATACCGCTATTGTTAACTTAGTCATCAGCGCTGATTCTGTTACCTGAGGCAGAGCTGCCACCTCCCACGAGGTCGCCGGCACAACACTGTTACTAATCACAGAGGCCTCCCGGCACCAGCCAGTCACACCCCGTGAGCCTTTCACAAGGTAACCCTGAGGCTCGGGTGTGGGTGTGGGGGAACCCTGGGTTATGGTGATAAAGAAAACTGCATGGAGCAATTGCAGGCTAGTCCCAGGCATTTCAAGTTCTCGGAAATGTTTTACCCCTTCTTGTTCGATTAGGTTTTAGCTTTGAAAAGGGGGGAAAAAAAAGCTGTTTTCAAACAGTCAATTCCAAAGGCAAAACCAATATGTTCTCAATACTTGAATTTTTTTAAGGTTTTAAAAATGCTTATTAGTACATGTTTATGGTACATAATGATTACATTTATCGTGGGGAGGTGGTACCTCTGCTTAACACATCCTAATTCTTTTCTACTTCCCCTCCCCCTCCCTGAAATTCCTGAGGCTCCAGGAAATGCTGTTGGGGGATAATAAAGGGTAGAATGTATGCTAGGGCATTGCAGACCCAAAGACAAGCTGTTGGTTCATTGTAATAAACATGATAACTGGGGCAGTCTTCAGGCTAGGTCACAAAGCAAAGAAGAACAACATCTGGACTTTGCCATGGGGGCTCTCGCAACCAAAGGGAAATGCAGATGCCTGAACAGATAATACTGTGAGTTGGGTGGATGCTCAAGGAGCAGATGTGGGAGAGCAGATAAGAGATGTCTTCTGCAGAGGCCACCCTTTAAACGTGTGAGTCTTGTTTGGTTTTTATATTTTGGTAAATGACAGGAATGGGTCAGTTGTTCCCTAACATACATGTTCTCTTTGAAGCTGGCGGTTGCAGAGAACACGTGTATCTTCATGGGCGATCAGAAGACATCTAAAAGAACCTTTGGGAGCTGCACATGGTTCTGCACACCTGTAGTCCCAGCATTTGAGAATCTGAGACAGGAGGATTGCTGTGAGTTCGAGGCCAGCCTGAGCTATGTAGTGAGTTCAAGGCCAGTCTGAACTACATAAGGACACTCTGTCTCAAAAAACCAAAAATAAATACATAAATAAATATAAATAGATAAATTAAAAATAACCTTTGGGGGGGCCTCTTAGAATGCATTGAGACCAGTCTTTTGGGTGCTGTTGTAAATTCAGTGATTCTGAAATCTTTCTGGGCAGAAAGACAAGAGAAGTGGCACTTACAGGGCAACTTCCGTGAGCCAAATGCTTTCTAGGTTATCCTATATAATGTTCTAGAGAATCCTTTGAGATGAATTTTTGACATCTTTAAAAACTTGGGAATTAGAAGTTTCCAGAAATTAAGCAACTTGCCCAAGACCACATAAGTGTCTGTCTGACTCCAAGATATGTGTCTTTTCTACATTTCTCTGACACTGACCTGGCTGCTTGAATTTCTTACGAGTGCTCTTTTTCTGTTTTCTAATTTTTACCACCAGCTTGCCTTTATAAAGTCAGCCCTTTCAACTTTCCTTAGCACTCTCAGATCCACTGATGTTGAAGTCTTTGAGCTTTTAAAAGAAGGTGCAAATTTCAAGTGAGTGGGATCATGTTGACGCCATCATTATAATCAGAACAACCACAGTGATATTAAGGCCTGTACTTACACTAGCTCCCTTGCTAGGCACCATGCAGGGTGATTTAGGTAGATGTGATCTCTATTTTCCAAGGACAGATTATAGGCTCCATGGGAGAAATAGCAAAAGAAGCGTGAGTTGGGAATTTTGTGTTTAAAGGATGGATAGAAAGTGCCAGACTAAGATGGCAGACTAAGGCTAAGCTAGAGTATTATGGTGTAAACTAGAAGGCTGTTTTGAGAAGGAAGTCAGGTGGCTGTCTGAAGAGGGTGTTGGGCACATAGAGGTGTGTGTGTGTGTGTGTGTGTGTGTGTGTGTGTGTGTTGGGGGGTAAAGGATGGGAGGTATGGAATATAGAAGGGAGCAGGGCTCAAGAACAAAAATAGAAAATATCAAGAGAGGCTGAGTTCTTTTTAGAGGCAGAAGCCATGTGGGAGGAGAGTCTGCTTGTGCCTCTTACTGTGGTGTGACCTCAGGGTAATTACTTAATCTCGCTGGGCCCCCAATCTCTTTAGCAGTGAAATAGGAATAATATATCTCACATAATTTTTTTTTTTGGTATTGGGGATTGAGCCCAGAGCCTTTATACCGACCTGCATCCCCAGAATACCTACCTCCTTTGTACTAGGGTTTGAACCCAGGACCTTTACACTAAGCTACATTCTCAGTGTTTCCCCAACACACACACTGTTTTTCGGACAGTTGCTAAATTGCCCAGGCTGGGTTAGAACTTGTGATCCTCCTGCCTCAACCTACCAGTGTTGGGATTAAAGGAATAGGCCACCATACCCGGTTTATGACATTTTGATAGGATTTAATAAAATTGTATTAAGGGTCAAATTTTTGGAAACTGAGATGTGCCCTGTAAATGTGATTAGCGTCAGCTTGGGACCCATATTTGAGAAAGTCAGCAGTGGGGATGAGCATCAGGTGTAGTGGATGAGGATGGACTTGCTGAGAACGGGCACGCTCGTGGAAATCAAGCAGAGCTGAGAAAAGCGGTAATACATTTCAACACTGAGGTAGATTCATTGTCCTTTCTGTTACCACAACTAATCCAGGCTCCATCTACCTTTCTTTTTTCTATGCTTTCTGCACTTCCTAGGACTTTGCTCTGCTTTTTTGAACAGGGAGGAAGTCTTTGAGTCCCAGTGTAGGGGAAGTAACCAGAAAGGGCCAGTTTTCATGGCAGGACCATCCTGAAAACACTGTTTTCAAGGTCTGTGTTATGGTTTGTATCTGAAATGCCCCCCCAAAGCCTCATGTGTTTGGAGGTGGGGCTGTCAGTGGAGTTGTCACCTGGAAAAGTGTACTCTGGTCCCCAGCTCCTCCCTTGTCTGTCCTCTTTCTGGCTGCCACGGGGTAAGCAGCTTTCCTCTGCCAAACTGTTCCACCAGGCCTTTTCTACGTTGGAACCAGCCTACCACAGACTGAAACACCCAAACTGGGGACCAGATTAAACCTCTCCTCTGAGTTGTGGGTGTCCAAAATACTGTTCCAGTGATGGGAAAGTGACTAATATAGGATGTAACCCAGAAAGCTGAGGTTGGGGACGGAGGGGAGGAAGCTAAGAGGTGGCAACCAACTCAGAGAGGACTTTTGAGGTGATATAGAGTGATAATTGAGACAATCTCCACCTGAAATTCCTTTTCCAGTTACTAGTCATTACCATCTGGAACCAAATGGAGTTAATTAAGCAGCATGCTGTAAGCCTTATATCGTGACCTACATCCTCAGGCCAGGGACATACAGGTTTGGGTCCTTTGTAAACGCCTCTGTTTTGGAAAGCAATTTGGTGTCAGTTCATAGAAACCAAAAAGTGTGCCGAGTGGTGAGTCATCATCTGTCTGCTTTCTTCCACAACACCGTGGGAAAAGGACAGGCAGATTGGTTCAGATAAAACCTGGATCCACCCAAACTCCCACTGAAAGATAGGAACAAATGCGTTTAAAAAGATTTTTTAAAGCTAACTGAACTTAGAAAAGAGATAATAAGCCTCTATTTGGTTTCAGCTAGGATTTGAAATTTTGTTTTATTTTTATTAAGTCTCCAGGCTCTCACATGGGTGTTTTCTATAACTTTATAGATATCTAAAGCGCCTACTCTTGCCTTTTAAAGCACATTTATGAAATAATTGCACCATGTGTATGGATGTGGTTTCTGACTTTGAAGACAGCAGTGTAGTGGAGGGAGCTGGGCAGAATACTGTACTGTATATGTATAAATGCTCTTTAGCAGGTGGCTGTATAAAGGCACAGGATACAGGGAGCTGTCTCAGGAGCCTTCCTGAACGTGGCTCCATGCTAGAGATGAAGTCGTCTTATCACCCTAGATGGGCTGCCCTTGAACTCCCAATGCTTCTTTTGCAAAGCTTGGAACAGCAAACTATATTTTTCTCTGCCTGCATTTAATTGACTGTGCTTGGGACATAGTGTCAGTTGAGACCTGAGGATGCTCCAACAGCCTCTCATTCATAAGAGGCTGGATTTTTGGCGGCAGTGTGTGTGTGTGTGTGTGTGTGTGTGTGTGTGTGTGTGTGTGCTGAGGACTGAATTCAGGGCCTTATGCTTGGTAGGCAAGCGCTCTACAACTGAGCTAAATCCCCAACCTCAAGGCTGGATATGTTTATCTAAGTGGTCTTTCTACTTCTTGGTAACCAATCCAGGCTTCCTTTTAAAAAAATTTTTTTTTTTTAAATTTTAGTGGTACATTTTAGGTATACATAATGATCACATTCATCATAGGGAATTTGTACCTGTACATGATATATCTTGCTTCTTTTTTTTTTTCCTGTTTTCCTTCCCTCTCTTGAAAACCCTGCTTCCCCTCCTTATTTACAAAAGCTTTGTTTCCATTTTTTTCTTGTCCCTATTTTCCTTTCCCCCTCCTCCTCCCTTGTTTCCCTTCCCTATTGAACAATTTCTTCCCTTTTCCCAATATATATTATATATTTTAATCCTTATTTACACATTTGGTTTCTCACACTTGAGAAACAATGCTGTATTTAAATGTGTGTCTGATTTATTTCACTTAAAGAATATGGTCTCAAGGTGCATCCCTTTACCTAGAGATGTCTCAAGCTTATCCTGCTTTATGGCAAAGTACTACTCCATACGCCAGCCCCCTACTCCATAGTATAAGAACACCACGTCTTCTTTATCCACCTATGGGGGTTGGGAATTTAGCTCAAATGGTAGAGGGCTTGCTTAGCAAGTGCAAGGCCCTGAGTTTGATCCCCAGCACCCACCCCACCAAATTCAATCTTTATTCACTCATTGGTTGATGAGCATTTGGGCTGTTTCTAAAATTTAGCTATTCCAAATTGTGCCACTATAAACATAGATGGGCATATATCACTGTGGTATGATGCTTTTAATTCTTTCAGTAAGATATCAAGGAGGGGAATAGCTGGGTCAAATGGAGCCTCTACTTTTAGTTTGAGAAATCTCTGCACTGATTTCCATAGTGGTTGCATCAAACTACATTCTCACCAACAGTGGAGAAGGGCCCCATCCACAGCCCCTCCAGCATTTGTTATTGAGTAATTTACTGATAATAGCCATTCTTTTCAGAGTGAGATGGAATCTCACAGTTGTTTTGATTTGCATCTCTTGAATGACCAGTGATGTTGAATATTTTTTCAGATATTTATTTGCCGTTCTTCATCTAAGAAGTGTCTATTCATTTCAGATTCCCATTTTTGGATTGGATCTTTAAATTTGGGTGTTCTTTTTTTAAAAAATTCTTTATATATTCTAGATATTAGTCCTTTGCTGAGGAACAGCTGGTGAAAAATTTTTCCCACTCTGTGAATGGTCTCTTTACTCTTTTGGTGGTTTCTTTTGTAGTGCAAAAGCTTTTTAATAAGATGAGATCCCAGTTATTCTTTGTGGTACTTCCTGGACAATTGGGTTTTGTTCATAAAGTCTTTGCCTACACCAATATCTTCAAGAGTTCTACCTATCCTATCTTTCAGCAGATTTAGTTTCTGTTTTAATATTAGATCTTTGACCCATTTCGATTTTAATTTAGTGTATGGTGAAAGATATGGCTCTAGTTAATCTTCAGCATGTGGAAAGCCAGTTTTTCCAGCGCCATTTATTAAAGAGGCTATCTTTCTTCCAGTGAAGGTGTTTGGCCCCTTTGTGAAAGATGAGTTGGCTGAATGTGTTTGGAGTTGTTTCCATATTCAAATCTGTTCCATTGATCCTTGGGTCTTTTTTTTTTTTCCCAGTATCATGCTGTTTTTATCATAGTAGCTTTCTAATATAATTTCAGGTCAAGGATTGTGATACCCCTTAATTTGCCTTTGTTGCCCAGAATTGCTTTTGATATTCTAGGCCTCTTCTGGTTCTTAGCATTGTTTTCTCTAATCTTGTGAGATACATTATTGGTATTTTGATTGGAATTGCATTAAATCTGTATAACAACTGTAGGAGTATGGCCATTTTCAGTATATTGGTTCTTCGTACCCAAGAACAATGGATATCTTTCCATTTTCTGATATCTTCTTCAATCTCCTTTTTCAGAGTACTGTAGTTTTTAATGTGTAGGTCTTTTACTTCCTTCATTAGATTGATTCATAGGTACTTCAGGTTTTTTTGGATGCTATTATGAAGGTGTTATTTACCTAATTTCTCTCTCAGTGAGTTTGTTATTTGTGTACAGGAATGCCCTTGATTTTTATGTGTTGAGTTTGTATCCAGCTATGCTGCTAAATTTGGTTATTAAATCTAGCAATCTTTTGGTGGAGTTTTTGGAGTCCGCTATGTAGAGTATCATGTCTCTTGCAAATAATGATAATTTAACTTTTTCTTTTCCTATTCTTATTCCTTTTATTTCTTTCTCTTATCTAATTGCTCTCTCTAATGTTTCCAGAAATATATTGAATAAGAGTGGTGATAGTGGGCATCCTTGTCTTGTTCCTGATTTTAGAATGAAGGCTTTCAGTTTTTGTCCATCTAGTATGATGCTGGCTGTTGGTTTGTCATTGATGGTTTTTGTCAGATTGAGATAAAGACCATCTATTCCAGTTTTCTGTAGGGTTTTTTTTTTTTTATCACGAATGGCTGTTGGACTTTGTTGAATGCTTTTCAACAAAGATGAAAAGATGATGATATGGTCTTTGTCCTTGGGTCTGTTAATATGGTGCATTACATTTATTGATTTGTCTATGTCGAACCATCCCTGCATCCCTGGGATGAATCCTACTTGGTCATAGTGTATAATTTTCTTGATGATTTGCTGCATTCTGTTTGCCAGTATCTTATTGAGGATTTTTGCTTCTGTGTTCATTAAGGATATTTGTCTGTAGTTCTCTTTTCAGGTGGATCCTTCTCTGGTTTTGCTAGCAGGGTAATGCTTGCTTCCAGGAATGCATTTGAGAGTATTGCTTCCCTTTCAATTTCATTAAAGAGTTTGAAGAGTAGCAGCATTAGATCTTCTCTAAATTTCTTGTAGAATTCAGCAGTGAATCTGTCAAGACCTAGGTTTTTCTTTGCTGGTAGGTTTTTAATTACATCTTCAATTTCTTTGGCTGACATTGAATTATTTAGAATCTTTATATGTTCTTGATCACCTTTGGTAATTCATATGTTTCTAGGAAACTGTCCATTTCTTCTGTGTTTTCCATCTTATTAGAATAACGTTTCTCAAAGTAGGTATTCATGATCTTTTGGATTTCTGTGGGATGTGTTGTGATTTCACCCTTTTCATTCCTAATTGCATGGGTTTGAGTCTTTTCTTTCCTTTTTTTGATAAAGTTGGCTAAAGGTTTGTTAATTTTATTTAACCTTTCAAAGAATCAACTCTTAATTTCATTGTATTGTTTCCTTAGTATAGTTTTCTTAGTTTTGATTGCACTGATTTCTGCTTTGATCTTTATAATTCCTCCCTTTTATGAGTTTCAGGCTCGACTTGCTCTTCTTTTTCTAGAAACTTGAGATTCAGCAGTAGGTTGCTTATTTGAGCTCACTCTCTTTTTCTGGTATGGGAGTTCCCTGCTATAAATTTCCCATACAGGAGTGCATTTGTTGCATCCCATAAGATTTGATATGTTGTACTGGCATTATGGTTTAACTGTAGAAAGTGTCTAATTTCTTCTTTAATTTCATCAGTGACCCATTGGTTGTTCAGGAGGGTATTCTTTAATTTCCATGTGTTTATGAAGTTTTGCCATTGATTTCCAATTTCACTGCACTATGGTCTGATAATATACATGGGATAATTTCAGTTCCTTTGCATTTATTTAAGCAGTTCTATGAGCTAGTATCTGTTCTACTTTGGAGAAAGTCCCATGTGCAGCTGAGAAGACTGTGTCTTCTGGTTCTGTAGGATGGAACACTCTGCAGACATCTACTAAGTCCATTTGTCCCAAAGTTTGGCTCAGTTCCAATATTTTTCTGTTGATTTTTCTGTCTGGTTGATCTATTTGTGACAGTGGGTTACTGAGGACCCCCATTACAATTGTATTAGTGCTTATTCATCAGTCTTGGCTTGAAATCCTATTTGTCTGAAAATAGAATAGCTACCCTGCTTTTTTCTGGGTTCCCGTCACGTGAAGTGTTTGTCATCCTTTGACTTTCAGTCTGTGAATTTCTTTTTGAATTAAATGTGTTTCTTGTGTGCAGCATATTGTTGGATTTTGCTTCTTGACCTATTCTGCCAGTCTCTTTCTTTTGATTGGTAAATTGATATCATTCACATTGATGGTTATAACTCATAAATATGTATTTATCCTCGTCATGTTAGTTTACTGTTGTTGGTTCTCTCTTTTTTTTTCCTCCTCTGTTTAATGACTTTCCTTGCTTGGCGGATTTGTTCCTTTGGGGGTTCTTGAAGCTGTAGTCCTCATTATTTCTTTCTAGAATGTCTTTCAAAACATTTTGGAATGCTAGTTTGGTGGTCATGAATTTCTTCAGGTGTTCATCATGAAAGTATCTTACTTCTCTATTAATTTTGAAACATACTTTGTAGGGTACATCAGTCTGGGCTGGAGGTTGTTTCTTTGAGGGCTTGAAATACTTCACTCCAAACTCTCCTTCCCTGAGGGTTTGCATTGAGAATTCTGCTGTGATTCTGATGGGCTTTCCTTTACAGGTGATTTGTTTCTTTTCTCTAACAGCTTTTAGTATTTTGTTCTTATGTTGAATTTCTGGAATCTTGACTATTATATGCCTTGGGGTAGATTTTTTTTTTTTTTTCTGATCATGGCTCATTGGAGTTCTATATGCCTCACTTATCTGTATGTCAAATTCTTTTTCCATACTTGGAAAGTTTTCTGCCACTACTTCTGCGCACAGGCTGGGTTTTTGTTTTTTGTTTTT
Source organism: Hystrix cristata (assembly GCA_004026905.1). Classification (NCBI taxonomy): domain Eukaryota; kingdom Metazoa; phylum Chordata; class Mammalia; order Rodentia; family Hystricidae; genus Hystrix; species Hystrix cristata. The sequence goes on from PVJO010002567.1 coordinate 27,180, forward strand.
TTTAATGTCATTTGTGCTATCTCCTGCTTTTTCACTGACTTTAATCAATCTTATGTTATTCTTATTTGCATCGTCTAGCAGCTATTGGATTGATTTTTTCATGGTCCCTTGCTATGTCTATGAACTCTTTCTTTTCATGATTGCTAACCAACATCCTGTCTTCTATATCTGATATTCTGTCCTCATATTAGTTCAATTCTGCCTCCTATACTTTCAATAGAATTTTTAATCTCCTGGATATGTGTTTGAATCTATTTCATGGATTCCATTTCTTTCCTGTGTTGGCTGTTTATGATTTCCATCATTTTCCTAAGCTTCTCTATTTTTTTTTTTTTAATCTATGTCTGCTCTAGAGTCACTAATCATGTCCTTCATTCTTTTTTTTTTTTTTTTCGTGGTTCGGGGGATCGAACTCAGGGCCTCGTGCTTGCAAGGCAAGCACTCTAATCACTGAGCTAAATCCCCAGCCCATGTCCTTCATTCTTGTCACCTCCTCTGTAGTTATCTGAGAAATTATTTCTTATTTGATTATTTTTTCTAGAGTCCCATTCAACTGCTTTGTTATTTCTGGTGTTACTATTGTCGGATGTGAAGGGGGATTCAGAAAATATATCTCCAGGTTCTTTATTCTTGCAGGCAATGAATTGCAGGAGCGAATTTTAGGGCACTGGGAAAGTTTATTTAAGTAACAAAAGGGAGACTGGTTTGGCCGGGTGGGTAAAATAACTAGCTGATGCTGCAGTTAGGAATCTGAAAAGGCCTAGGAGACTAGGGAGCAGGGGGAGAGCATGGGGAGAGAGGGAGCGAGCAAGGGGGCAAGAGAGGCAAGAGAGCGAACTTGTGGTGCCATTCATATTTATCTGGATTCTGTTCTCCTGAGAGTTTCTGGATCCTGTGAGAAGAGGGGCGATTGGAATTTTGCGCCCCAGGCTGAGGTCAGGTCAAAGCCACTCCCCAAGGTCATGTTCATCTTCCCAGCCAGGTCAGGCCATGCCCTATTCCTATATCATTACCACTTCCAAGAGTCCAAGTGGGTGGCTTTTTATTTGTTCCACCTCATTGCCATATGGGTTTGCCTTTGGTGAGCTGGAAGTCTGGGGTTTCATCTTGCTTATGTGTGCTCTCATTTCCTTTTTTTTTTTTTTAAGTTTAATTCCTGGGTTGATGCCTGTAATTGCTTTAGGTAGCTCTATTGCTAGAATTGAGAATCCTTTGGAAATGACCACTTCTCAGAGGTGTCTTCCAGGTGTTGCTGCTAGCTTATGGGTTTTGAATTTGTTGCGAGTTCCTACCTCTTCAACTTATTGGGGATGAGACATTCTTATCTATTTTGTCTATCCCCTGATTCTTTGGCACTGGTGTATAGTATTGTTTATGACCGTCAGGCAATCTCAGTCTTGGCATACAAAGAGCAATTATATCACTTTAGATGAAGTAGTACAATCAATGATAACAATAGCATCAAACACAGCCTAGAAAATGACACAGTGGTAACTGTTAATTTGTCAACTTTAACCATATGAACTAGATTTGTGGTTATATAACAAAATCTAAAACAAACCAGAAAATCATATACTACCATATGAGTATGAACTCAATGTGGCAATTTTACCCATGGGGTGAAAATTCAAAAGGGATTGAGGTGGTTGGGGATTTAGTTCAAGTGGTAGAGCACTTGCCTAGCAAGCCCAAGACCCTGAGTTCAAACCCTAACACCAAAAAAAAAAAAAAGGAGGGGGGATTGGGGGAAAAACAGAGAAATAGAAGAGGAAGAGATGAGAAGCAAAGCTGGAGGACAAAGGAAGATTATGCAAACTTTGGGAAGCTGGTGAAGAAGATGGGGGAAAGAGAAGGAAGAAATAAAAGCAAAAATGGAATAAAACAAAGAAATTAAACAATGTTCATACTCATACAAAAACAAGAAAAAAAAGAGCAAATGAAACAGAACAAAACCCTGAAGAAAAGAAGAAAAAAAAAAGTCCACTTCAGGGTATGTCTCTGCTATCACTGGTTGACAGAGTATGTGGGCCCAGATCTGTGTTGATTAATCCCAGCAGTAGATTTATAGCAGGGTTGTGGATGATCCCAAGTCTACATCTTTCATTCTACTGAAATTCATGCTGGTTTCTGACTGTGCTCCTGGGGGACATCTGAACCTGAACAATTCACCAGCCTCTGCAGTCCACTGCATCCACCACTCCACTCCACTGGTGCATCTCTCCACGGAGGCCTCTGGGGTCACCAGTAGTCACCATGAGTCTGCAGGCTGGAGCCACTTCTCCTACACCACAAGCTGGGGCTCAGAGAGAAAAAGCCATCTGCTACCTCCTTCTCTTGTGCTGAGGTCCCTCTCTCTGCTCTCTCCGTGGCCTTGAATTCTCCCTTTGGATCCTTGCTGGGGGTCCCAGGAACCCACTTCCCTCCCTCTTCTCCTCCTCACCCTGCTATACTCCAACATCAGGACACCAAACCTTGGACAGCCTGTCTCTTTGCTGTTCATCATGTCACTATCTATCAGGCTTCCTACTGTTTATAACCTTTGAGTAAACTTGTATCTTCTGGTCTTCTAATGATAGCTAATAGACTTATGAATTATAGTTCCAGCCTTACTTGAAATGGTGCGTGATGAAACTCAAAGTTTCTGTTACATAGCTTCAAAGGTGAGCTCAGTTTTTAGAAGTCTTGTCACAATGGAAGTGGACAGTAAAGGAAAGCACGCTGGGTAAGAGGACTACATTCCATGGTTCCATTACATTTGGTAGCCTTTGGGAGTATTGTTTAATTGGATTCCTCCATTGTTCATGGTATGCCATCTAACTCTATTTCCTTTCTCCTATTTACTATGAGTTAATCTTCTCTTCTTTGTTACTTTAAAAATATTGTTCACTGTTTCTGGCTTGGGTAGTTTCTTTTTTTTTGGTTTTTTTTTTTTTTTTTTTTTTTTTTTTTTTTTTTTTTTTTTTTTTTTTTTTTTTTTTTTTTTTTTTTTTTTTTTTTTTTTTTTTTTTTTTTGTGGTGCCGGGGATCGAACTCAGGCCCTTGTGCTTACAAGGCAAGCACTCTAATCACTGAGCTAAATCCCCAGCCCGCTTGGGTAGTTTCTGAATGGGAGTATGCTGACATTTGAAAATGTATTCTCTGTGCAATGTATCTTTTCCGTGCCTGTTTTTAAGAACTTTTTATCACTAGTTTTAAGCAATTTGATTGTGATGTGTAGTTTTCTTCATGTTCCTTGTGCGTCAGTTTCTTAAATTCTGTACATTTAAAATTTTCTTCAGAATTTAGAAAATGTTCTCAACCATTATTTCTTCAAATAAGTTTTGTTCTCACTAATTTCTTTGTAGCACTTTGGAAATTCCAATTATAAGTATAGTAAGTCACTTGAAGTGTTAACCAGCTTAATGGAATGCTATTTATTTTATTTTTAGTCTTTTCTTTCTCTCTATGTGTTTTATTCTGGATAATTTTAATGCATTGTGTTCAAGTTCATCAGTTATTTATTTCACGGTAGATGTGTAATCTGCTGTTTATCATTACCATTGTCTTTTTCACCTCAAGCATTATAATTTCAGCCCTAGAAGCTTGATTTGGGTATTTTGAAAATATCTTCTATGTTGCTATTAAGCATGCTTAATCTTTCCTTGACCTTAGAATATATGTATAATGCACCTTTAATGTCCCTGTCTATGAGTTCCATTATGTGTATCATTCATTGACTTCTATTAATTAATATTTCTTCTCAGTTTAGATCATTTTTTGCTTACTTGCATACCTCATCATGTTTGATTGGATGTCAGATGTTGTGAATTTTACTGTTAGTTACTACACATATTTACACATCAAAAAATATTCCTGGACTGGAACACAGTTAAGGTATTTGGAAACAGTTTAATCCTTTCAAGTCTTGCTTTTAAGCTTTGTTAGAAGCCAGAACAACATTTAGTCTAGGGCTAATTTTTCCCTGCAACTACAAGAAAACACTGTTGAGTACTCTACATAATACCCCATAATTTATGAAGTTTTGCACCCTGGCTGCTTAGAATGCAAAATATTCCCAGTGTGCTCTGAAAATTGTTCCCTCTGCTCCTTTTAGTAATTCTTTCTCTAGCCTTGGAAAGCTTTCTTGCCAGTCAGTATTTAGTTAAAGACATGAGGGGTAACAATGTCAGGAGTATGGCCAAAATGAGAACAGAGATGATAAAAGTCTGCAATCTAAACTGACTTTCTTTTGGGTAACAGAGTGTTTAATGATGTCCATTGGAAAACAGGCTTTCTCTAGTGGAGGTGGAAGATCTATGGAGCTCCCTATCTGTGTACCTTTTTCTGTTCACTACTCTGCTCTATTATCCCTGCATACTCTGGCTTATCCAAGCACCCAGCTCAATCTGTCCAACTCAGGGAGATGTGTTATATTCCCTCTGCTTGAGCTGCAGCCTGTATATCCTTTTCAAGCAGTAAACTGCGGGGTAATTGTAGTTTTTTTGGTCAGTTCTCCATTCCAATCAATCATTATCCTGGGCTGTTTGATGTACCATGACTGCAAAATGCTGTTTTAGTATCCTTATCCAGGAAAAGGATACTTTGTTTCAGGCAGAGAGGTGTATCTAGCCAGTGTTCCTCCACTGAGGCTGAAAGTAGAAATACTGCAATTTTGCTGAAGAAACTATTAGTTCTGTGAGGCTGCTGTAACAGAGTACCACACAAGTACCACAAACTAGTACTACAAACTAGAAATTTATTCTTTCACAATTTTGCAGGCTAGAATTCTGACATCAAGGTACCAGCAGGCTCTCCAAGGGTTCTAGGAAAGAATCTATCCCTATTTCCTGTCACTTCTGGTGGTTGGTGGCAGTTCTCAGCATTCCTTGGCTTATAGATGCATCACTCTAATTTCTTCTTCTGTCTTTCCTCAGCCCTTTCCTCCATGTACCTATATTTGTTTGTCCAAATTTCCTTTTCTTATAAGAGCACCAGTCATTGTGTTAGGATCCACCCCAAATCCAATATTACTTCACTTCAACTTGACTACTACTCTTCTGGAGACACTCTATTTCCAAATACTGCCTCATAGGAACCAGGGATCACATTTCACCTCGTCTCCAATATATGTTAATTTGAGGGATACAACTCAATGCCAACGCGTAACAGAAAGTTTTATTTTTCTTCTTGATTAAATAATATCTTAAATAGAGAAAAGATGACTGGTCTTTGTGGTAAACTGTTAAAATGCCCTACATTATTAATCAACTTTTAAATACCTTAAAAAATTTCTGAGTCTTTAATTTCTAAATTTACATCATATCTATCTTTCCTTATATTAAGATTTATTAATACAGTGAGATTATTGTTTTATAATATCTTACTTTTGCTATTTAAAAATAAAGCCATTATATATTTTTTGGACAATTGTTTTACCTTCAGCCCGAGGGACTTTAGGGATTATAAGGGATTCAAACTGGAAACTGTAGTAATCAACTGCTGTGATGCTATCTTAAAGTATCTTCTTGCCTAAAGACAGAAATGTGCAGTCAAGTATAACTTCATTATTTGAAGGGATTAGAAGCAATTCTGTCGAAGAGTCTGGCACTTCATTCCATTTACAGTTTCTTTTTAAAGAAAAGCCACAAAGGACTCACCTGCTTACCCAGTGTCCAATTAAGTTCAGTTCCTCAGCTGATATCACCAATGTCAGAGCATGGTCAGAATAAGAACAGAGACGATAAAAGCGTACAACCTCGTTTGACTTTCTTCTGGGTAACAGGAAGTGTTTAATAATGCCCATTGGTAAACAGCCTTTCTGTAGTGGAAGGCAATTTTGAGATCTTCATTATTACATTTAACGTGTTGTACTATTTTAATTGAGACTTTAATTTTAAATGCAAACTTCTTCCTAACAAGAACCTTGAGAAAACAAATATCCTGGTACTTAATAAGCTAGATTCTCAAGAAGTATCTGTGCAAAAGACAGCAGAAGGAAGTGAAGAAGGAAAGAACAGATGAATGAATGAGGCCCTGAGAAGATTAGCCAGGTCTATAGCCAAACAACCAGTTAGCGATAGAGAATTTAGACTAGTTCTCCTAGTTCTCGATTAGCATTCTCTACAACACCTGCCATATCTATTATCTCTTTAAATCTCAGTACTATTTCCACATTGCACGGTCAAATCTTGTATTGGTTGGTCTGCAAGATAAGCAAACGTTTCTAAGAAAGTTTAACTTGATAAATGACAAGTAGTGTATAACATGATCACAAATAGTTCTCTCTCTTTCTTTTTGCTTTGATATACAAGTACTTTGGATTATTCTCACAAACCAAGGTTGTACTGTACTAATGTGTTTTTTTTCAATTGTTTTATTAATACATGTTTGTAGCACAAAATGATCACATTCCTCATAGGGAGTTGGAATTTGTACATAACATATCTTAATTATTTTTTTTAACTCCTCTTTTCTTTCTCCATCTCTTGGTTCCCTTCTCATTTGCAAAAGATCTATTATCCTATTATCTATTTTATATTTTGCTCTTTTTTATATTTTGAATTTCTCATTTAAGAGAAACCGTGCAATATTTAAACTCACGTGTTTGATTTATTTTGCTTAACATTATGGTCTCAAGGTGCATCTATTTTCCTACAAATGACTCCAGTTTATTCTACTTTATGGTAGAGTAGTACTCCATTGTGTATTAATACCACATTTTCCTTATCCATTCATCTGTTGATGGACATATAGGCTGCTTCCAAGATTTAGCTGTTGTAAACTGTGCTGCTATAAAAACAGGAATATGTGTGTCACTGTAATATGGTATCTGTAGCTCTTTTGGGATGATACCTAGATGGGGAATAGATGGGTTGAATGGAATATCTAGTTTTAGTTTTTTTGAGAACTCTCCATACTGATTTCCATAATGATTGTACTAGTTCACACTCCCACCAATGTACAAGGGTTCCTTTTTCCTCTCAGCCTCACTAATGTTTGCTATTCGTTGACTTCTTGATGATAACCATTCTTCCTGGAGTAACATGCAATTTTAGTGTTGCTTTAATTTGTACTTCTCTAATGGCCAGAGATATTGAACATATTTTCATGTATTTATTGGTTATTTGTACTTGTTCTGCAAAGTGTCTATTCATTTCACTCATTTATTGATTGGGTCTTCTATTTTGGGAGATCATAAAGTAGTTACTAATAATTATATGGATTTTAGCAGTGCCCATTGTGATTCAGCCTTTCTCATTTCTGATTATATTGATTTGGGTCTTTCCTTCCCTTTTTATTTTTGTTGGATTGGCTAGGAATTTGTCTATTTTGTTTGTTCTTTCAAAGAACAATTTCTACAATTCGTTGATTTTTTTTGGTATATTTTCAGTCTCAATTTCATTAACTACTGCTCTAATCTTCATAATTTCCTTCCTTGTACTAGCTTTGAATTTGGATTGTTACTGTTTTCCTAGAAGCTTGTGGTGCATCATTAGGTAATTTATTTAGGCTTGCTATTTTTCTGATGTGAACAATCACAGCTATAAACTTCCCCCCTAGGACTTCTTTTGTTGTGTCCCACAGGTTCTGGTATGTTGTACAGGCATTATTGTTTGATTCTAGGAACCATCTAATTTCTCCTTTAATTTCTTAGGTGACCCACTAATTATTCAAGAGAGTGTTATTTCAAATAATTTGGCTGTGTGAGTTTTGCTTTCCTCTCCCTCTATGCCCCATGGATCAGCTTTGAGGAAGTTGGAAATTTTGGGAGACATTTTTTTGCCTTGTCTTCTCATGATCTTGGTTTTTTTTTTTCTTGTTTGTTTTGTTTTGTGCTGAGTTTTGCAGAGACTTACAGTGGAAAGACTTTGTTGCTAGTACGAAGGTCTCTTTAGCGAGTGTCTACTTTTGAGTGACACACTCTTGCATGGCTAACTATAGTCCTTTGTTTCTGTCCCAAGATATGACCACCTCCCTTAATTTGGAAGGAGAGGAAGCAATGCAATTGACCCAACACTCACTTCTCCAGGAATGGACCAAAGTATTATTAATGACACAAAGGTAAGCCAGATATTGGATAATAGAGAAAACCTATTAATAGCAACAACTATACCACCCTGACAATAACAAGTAAATCAGCAACAATATCATCCAAGACAACTTGATATTGACATAGCATATGAACCAATGATGTACCACCCTTAAACATAGAAAAGAGACCTGTAATTGTAGTATAATCACTGAGACAAAACAAATATTAACATATAGTAAATATATATTAAATGTGACAACTTTGCCTCCATTAACAATAGGAAAGAATTCAGCAGAAATAGCATAGCATTAACTACATAAAGACTAAGAAAGCTTAATGCTTTGTTATACTAGTAAAGATAGGAATTTGGGAATTGGAAAATGAAAGAAGAAAAATTTGAAAAATTAAAAAAATTGAGGAGAGAAAAGTGAAACTAAGGATCCTGTTAAGGAATAGAAGATATCAATAGAGTTAGATAAAGGTAACAGAAAAGAACAAACAAACAATCAAAGAAAAAAGGAGAAAATATGAAGAATTTTAAAATATGGAGAATTTAAAAAGAAAAAAATTAAAAGGAAAAAAGAAAAGCGAGAGAGAAAAGAAAGAAAAATAAAAGAAAAAGATTCCCCAAATCCCAATAAACTTTTAAAGAAGGATAAAAAAAATGACCCCCCAAAAAGAAAAAAAAGTTTTCTATACTTTTGAATGAATAGTTTCTTCCCAGGAGCATCAATTTTGGAATTCAGCAAGTCAGGTATTTTCTAACTAGCTTAATGTCTTATGGGTTTGTAACATGCTCCCCTGTTTCAGAGGCCCCTCTGTCTGCTTACCACAGGTTGTGGAAATCATCCAAGCTGAGGCATGTCCTTATTTATATTGGTAGATGGAGAAGGTAATCAGACTCCAGATTCGTGCTTGATATAGGCAGCAGGGTAAGGGTTCAAGCAGCCTACTGTACTGAGTGCCAACACTTTCAGACCCGTCCATTTCTGAGCACAACACACACAGTTCTGCATGGACAAGTGGGGCCTGTGTCCTTCTCAGCCCGGGCTTAACCTCTCAGAGTTTCTTTTTCTAGCCCGCACCATTTCCACAACTCTTTCCTGTCTCTCACCCAGTCACTGTGGGAAGGTGATACTGGGAGCCATGAAGTAAAATTATTCTTTAGTTGTTCTTAAATAATCAATCCCTTCCCCAAATGGCACCTGATTAAGCACCCTCTGGCAATATGGCAACTGTCATTCTAGATTCCCTCCTTGCTGTTGCCTACTGTGTGGAAGGAGTCACCTTGGAGCAAAATCTTAAACTGCATTTATAGTTCACAACAGCTACAGCTCCTCCTGTGGTCAGGGCCACTGGCCCACTCTGCCATTTCTTCCTGGAACTCCTGGCCCTGGAGACTTACCTTGTGTCTGTGGAGGCAGGTTCTATGCTAATATTTAACACTTCCATAGTGCTTACTATCTTTCTGATACTTTTCTAAGTATTTTCAATGCATTAATTTATTTGATGCCAGCTCTGTGAGGTGGTTCCAATTATCCTTAGTGGAGCTGAAATTGGAACTCAGGCAGTCAGATACTAGAGTGTGTATAAAATCACAATGATATATATATATTCCCTGAAATGCAGAGACCTTA
>PVJO010002567.1:36927-140866 GCA_004026905.1 Hystrix cristata
AGCTGGATCTAGAGTGTGTGATTACTAAATTGATCCATTGATCGGTTTGGCATCGTTCTGCTGGGATCAAGGATGTGAGACTGAGATTGGGGGTGGGAGTGCGGGCCACCCTGGGGGCAGGTAGCCTAGATAAAAGATACAGGAAGAAGCTAACTAGCTGCTTGTTTGCATTGCTTATTTGCATACATTCCTTGCATTTACTCACTTTACTTTGCTGCTGGTGGGCTGCCGGCCAGCTGCCGGTCTGCCCACCGGTCTGCCCTGCCGGTCCCCCCTGCCTCTGCCATGCCACCCTGCCTCGGACCCAGCGGACTATAGACTGAAACCTCTGCAGACTGTGAGCTAATAAACCTTTCTTCCCCTAACTTTGGGTGTCGAGTATTCTGTCCCAACAATGAGAGAAAAGTAACTAAAACACCTTATCTTTTTGTTACAGCTGTGTGTAAGAGCAAGTACACTTATATTTAACAATGTAGAATGATAAACACTTTGTTACACATAGAACTTTTTTTTAACCTTGTTAATTTTGAGTTCACAGTGTTGATTATTATCTTTCAAAAATACATAATTAACAGATTAAAGTACCAAAGTTTATAAACTAATACTACTTCAAGGTAAACTAAAAATATTCCTTGGCTAGCACATACTTTCTGATAGTTGGTTGACAACTATAAACCATAATCAGTTAATCAGAACTGATTATTAGTTTCTCCAAGGGAGCTAAGCCTTATTCTTCTAATTATTTTCTGTGTAGTTACAATTTGAAAGTCATTTTAGTTCTATTTTTTTCTTTCTGTTTGCTGAAGGAACTTCTCTAAATACCTCTTACAGGTTAGGTCTACTGATTGTAAGTTCTACTTGCTTTTGTTTATCTAATATATTTTTCATTTTGCTTCCATAGGTTTTTTTTTTTTTTGAGTAGTACAATCTAGCAGATTAGCTCAGTATCTCCCTGTATTTAATATTGTGTAGCAGAAGATAATTACTGTAGCAATTTCAATTTTAAACAAAATCATCAACAAAACAAAAGGAAACAAAACAACAAACCTCCCCATGACCTTTGACAAAAAATGTGAGCAGTTTACTATAGGTGTCAGGCATCTGTGAGTTCAATAGAAAAACCCTTCCCACTATCCTTCCTTTTACCCTGTGAGGCTCACACCGTGGGCTCTCAAACAACCTCTAATATAAGCCCCAAAGTCAGTGGTGTCTTTAGACACCTCCCCCCACAGCAGGTAATGGCAGTCCTTGAGAAACCAGCACAATTCACAAATACAAATTAGGACACTATGAGGGCTACCTCCAGGAGCAAGGTACCAATCACTAAAAGGGCCAAGCAGAGGCAAGATAATGGAGCTCTCTTATGACTGCATCTTTTCCAGATTCACAGCAAAGGCATGATTGAGGTTTCCCACATGGCCTTTCCCAAATGGCACACAGTCCATCAGCAAAGACCCCAAGGTGTACACATGGGCCCCAGCTTTCCCCTCTTTGGGTCTCCTACCGTTCTCTTCCTTACTCAATGTGGGCCTCCATCATACCCTCCCTTCCAACTGAGGAACAACCAGAAGTGGGGAGCATCTTGCAGGTCACACATTCAACAGGGTTCAGTGCTGTCCTTCCCTCTCCCATTTTGTCCTTTGCCATTTTGTCTGCACATCACTGCTCATCCAGTAGTGGCTACAGCAGCAGACTATGGCTGGAAGAATCCACATCCTCCATTAGTTCTTTTTTTTTTTTTTTCAGGAAAATCCTCCATTAGTTCTTTTTCTCAAAGTAGTTGGAGAACACTCAGCCTCTACCTCATCAGGATCTGGCAGGACCACCAGTCATTAGGATTCATGTCTGGCACCTCCATGAACACCCCTCCTGGGAGCCCTCTATCTCCTCATCCCCTTCATAGTTTGCTTTAAATTTTTTATATAGCTGTAGTAGCTATTTTAATATTGTCTCCTACTTTCATTATATCTGTCATTTCTAGGTCTGTTTCTATTGACTGACTCTTCTCCTTACTCTGGATCATACTTTCTTGATTATTAGCATGTCTGGTAGTATTATATTAGAGGCTGAGTGCTAAAATGTTGTGTTGTCGAGTTTCTTGTTTTTTAAAACAACCTTGTGCTTTATTTTGTCAAGTCATTAGGGAACACACAGGTCATTTTGACCTGTTCGAGATCCATTTTTAAACTTTTCTAGGGCAAGACTACAACAGCCTCACTCAAAAGATACTTTGGCCCTACAACTAAACTGAGTCTCCACTGCTATCTCTCCTGAATGATGTCAGATGTCACTGAGGTCTCTATTCTACTAGTCACAAGCAAAAGTCAAGAATTCAATTTAAAATAAAATGGTCAAGGATGACTTCACTGACAAGGTGATATTCACATAAAATAATTTTCTTATATCTTCCATTACTGAGCAATGGGTATGGGTTCTGTTATTAATATTGGTATATAATGTCAAACTGCTTTGTAGAGGATTATAGCATTTTATACTTCCACCAGCAGTTTTGAAGAGTGCCTGCTTGGGATGAAGATGTTGCTTAATGTTAGAGCACCTCCCCAGCATGCATGAGGCCCTGGGTTTGACTCCCAGGACGGCAAAAACAGAATGACTAGGAGAAAGACAAGAAGGAGCAGGAGGAGAAAGAGGAGAAGAGCTTGCTTCACAATAATCTTGGCAGCACCAAGTTTAATAAATTATGGTGTATCTCTTAGAAGGAATTATGCAGCCATTAAGAATCAAACTTTTGAAGACTAGTTAATGAACAAGGAAAAGCTTTCAAAATAATGTTACTTGAAAAAACCAGGGTTAAAAGTTTCTATGTAAATCAAGATCTCATTTTCATATAATATTTTCATATGTTAATAAGTAGCATTTATCTTAGGATATCTTAGGATTATAGGAGTTATTATATATATATTTATATATATATTGGTGCCAGGGATCGAATTCAGGGCCTTGCGCTTCCTAAGCAAGCTCTCTAACCACTGAGCTAAATCCCCAACCTGATTATAGGAAATTTTTAAAGTTTCATTTCCTTTTAGTGTAATTTTCATGGTGCTTTTAGCATAACTTTAAAAACATCTATTGTAAAATATGAGGCACCTGATAAATGAATGTGTTTATAATAAAGAGCTTTACTCAGAAGATGGAAATACCCAGGGGCAAGAAAATCTGCAAACACAGAAACCATGTTCCCATCACAGACAATAACTGGAGCCACATTTTTCCGTCTCTAAATTCATCAGTAATCTTCTGTGAACAGAGCCGTCTGGGCCTTTGAAAGGAGACTCTTGACAGCAAAAGTTCCCAACTGGCCAATTTAAGTCCATGGAACAGAAACAATTATCTGTCGTGGATTAGTTTTATTTGTATTGAAAATTTGGACCACATGTAGTTTCCTTTGCTCCTGTTTTACATTTTAACATTGAATGTACTGGCTTGATAGGAAGTCATAACAATATACCACTAATTGGATAGCTTAAACAAACGAAATTTATTTTCTCACAAATCTGACAACCTGAAGTTGGAGATCAGGGTTATCAGCAGAATTGGTATTTACTGAGGCCTTTCTCTTGGGCTTTCAGATAGCTGTTCCTTCCCAGTGTTTTCATATGATGTTCTATTTTTGTATCTCTACCTGTATCTCTATCTTTATCTCTATCTATCTTATCTGTGTCCAAATTTCCTCTTTCCTTTATCATGATGAATGAGAGCCCAACCTGGTGACCTCAATTCAACTAAACAGCTAATTAGCTTTTTAAAGACCCTATTCCAAATGCAGTCATATTCGGAGGTACTAGGGCTCAGGACTTCAATATATGAATTTTGAGGGGACAGAATTCAGTCCATAACACCAAGTTCAGTTCTTTGCCCAAATTTCTCATGAATGTAGCAGAGACAGAAAACCTAGTTCTAAAAAAAGAAAAATTAAAAAAACTTTTAATAATTGAAAAAAAAAAAAAGAAAACCCATTTCTTTACTATCCAGGAAAAACTTTGATTCAAAAGTACCTGTTGTTGCATTCTGGCTCTTTTATTTAAGAACTGTTGACGTGGGACAAGACATGAAGCCTCTCTGCATTTCAGTATCCTTATCACTCAGGGGACAATATAAACACATATGTCATTGTAAGCATACAATGATTTAATTTATGCACAACTAGCAGAACAATGTTTGTCCTATAGCCAAGTGCTCAGTAAAGATCAGCTGTTATTGCGATATCAGATTATCTAAATAATGTAAGTAGTTGGCTAACACTGTCACTGTATTTGACAGAGGAGATATAGCAAAAAGATAGTTTCTACCTCTCAACTGAAGAGAGATTTTTTTTCTCCCTAGATCTAGTTGCGGTTTTATTTCTATTAAGAAAGATTTTATTCTACTTTTAAAAATTCTGTGTAGAAATACCTTTCTAAGGAATACTGAACAGTTGAGGCATGCTTGATCTCTTGGACCTTTCCTCGTTGTAGACATGAGTTCTTATTATGTGTGGTGTGTAGATTTAGGGAGACACAAAGTCTGAAAAAAACTGAACTAATAAATCCTATTATGTCCGGTATGGTTACATCTCCTTTTTCTCTTTTAAACAAAGTGAAAAAAAAATACAAATGTATACATTGTTAGCTGTGCTGGACACATTATCTAATGCATGTGCCTAGATTCTGCAACTAGATAATGCTGTCTTGGGAGGCCGTGATATCTAATTAATTAAGCAATCCTTCTAGAATGCTTTGATGACTAAAAATATGGATGATGTGTCTGTCTGTCCTTTGTACCTCAGTTCACTCACCTTCATGTGGGAACATATGCTTTGGGTACTTTTTCAAGCAAGGACTTGTGCTGATCTACCTCATACATTAATTCTAGCTGTAGTAATACTTTGGGAAAGGAATATGATCCCAAAATAACCACCAAGAGAAGTGTGTCATGAAAGGTCATGGCAACAGGGTAGAAGATGTTGGACAGAAGAGTACTAAAAATAGAGAGCAAGAGATCAAAGAGCGTGTGGTGATGAGGAACCTTTCCTGGCTGTGGTTCCTAGGAGGAGAGGAGGAGGCGGCAGCAGTGCCCTGCCTGCTCGTACCTTCTGTTCTACCTGCCACTCACAGCCCTGCTGCAGAAGTGCAGGGGTGGGAGGGTGGTTAGCACATTCTTTTCAGTCCTGGGCACTGCCTGCTTTAAATCATTTTGATGAAAAGTGTATCTACAGAATGCTTACAAATATGTCAAGATAAGTAACATTGTAGAGAATTTTACCTTATGCATATTGCTAATATCACAAGAAAAGTTTTGAGCAAGAATTCTTAATTTCAGCTCTTTTATAGACAAGATCTTTAAATTTTAGAAGCTTAAGTTGACCCTTCATTGTCTAAGTTGAACCTCATGGTTAAATACAAGTGTTTGCAAAGCCAAACATTGGATTTTTGTACATACCCAAGAAATTGGGACAATAGGTTCAGCCTTGTCAGGTTACACTAGCTACTCTGTGTGTTTTATAGAGATGAGGTATAGGCCTATCTGGCTGCAGCTGAAGAAACTGGTGTTTTAGATATACTGTCCAGCCCTTCTCCACCAAACCAGAAAATCTGGGAAGAATCCCATAATCTTTCTAATGGTCTATTTCCTCAATAGTAAAATAAACTTATTGACTGAGTTGGCTGAGAGACAGTAAATCTATGGAAGTGCTTGCCAGCCTTATAGTGCTGTACAAATGTTTCATAAATAATCACATGGTTGTCAAAGAATCAGTCTATACCTTCAAGCTGAATCCACTCCTTGTTCAAGGAACCTTCTTTTTATTCATTCCAAAACTATTTATGGTGTCACCCCAGTGTGCAAGGCACTGTGCCAGGCTCCAAGAAGCTTTCAAACATGAATCATAACCAGATCCTGCCCTCAAGGAACTTAGAGTGCAAGAATGCAGATAAACCACAGAAAAACGCACTGCTTGATTTGTGTAATTTAGCTTCAAATCATTGCATAATTGAGCATAATATGTCATTCGAGAGACTTATCAGGCCCTCTTAAATACTTATATAACAATGCACATGGTAATTAACATGCATAAACCTGCTAATAAACTAATCAACATGTGTCTTTGGTCAAAGGTACTGGGAAAGCAAAGGTGTCTTACTTGAGTGAGTCACTTCACGTGATGCATGGGTGAGTGACAGCACACTAATGGCACTGCTTGCCCAGTGATCAGCCTTCACTAGGCTCCCCAAACCAAGACCAACCAAAAGCAATTGATTCTGTCTGGCTCTACAGATAATTTCTCCATTCGTTTTGATTCGATGCTTTCTTTGCCTGTTTTGGTGGTTTAACATGTTTGTTGTACTCTGGTTAACAAATCTCAGACTTTATTCTAAAAGCAGAGACAAAGTTAAAACTCCTCCTGGAGACTGAAGAATCCTGATAGGTGGGAGATAGGCATAATTGCAATCCTGAAAATTATGCAATTTGTTGTCAGTTTAATGCAAGTAAGATACTTAACTAAAGAAAATCTCAAGTCATTTGAAAGTCACAACAGTCTTAACTCTTGTAAAAATCTAATTTAAAGCATATTCTCAGGGAGAATTATCGCTCCAAAAATGTTCCTCAGATAAGAATATTAAAGGTTTTCTGGAACTATAGGACGTGATACTGATCTCCCCTCCCAGGAGAAGAAAGCTGCTTTACAGATTGGAAATCCCACTATTTCCTTTTCAGAAAAACTATGAGGGCCTGTGCATTGGTCTTGAGTCTGTCTCTCTTTCAGGCGTCAGTAGATTTAAATCAGTATGAGATATCTTAAATATGGCCCTTCGCAAAAAGAGGCAATTGTGAAGTCAGAAAAGAGTAATGTTTTATCTAGGGCTCAGAGTAATGGTTGAAATCTATTTGGGGGCCTCATGAGCGCTAATATTAAGCTGTTGAGTTTCACGGAATGGTGGGAATAAAAATGTAAACACTATAAGAGCAACAAGTACTGTGCGGCCTTCAAGTCAAGATGTCCACAGCAGGCACAGAGGCCTGGGTTACCTCATGAGATGTACAACTCCCAGCTAAATCCTTAGAAAGTCCCTCTACAGAGAGTCTAACTGGCCGGCTTCAGCTCTCCAACCTTTGATCACTCTAAAATGTCTCAGAAGGAGGCAGAGTCCAGACTGCAGTCCAGATTGGGTTGCGTCACACACCCAGCCTCAGGTGCATTAATGGCCCACCTCTGTGGTACAGTGAACAGCGCTCTCAGTCTTGCTGATCCTGGATTCAACCAGTACTCGTAACAAACATTTTTGTCTCTCGTCTTTACACTTTGCCAGGTATGAAGAATCTGTTTGTGCTTCTGATCTCTGATTTGTGCTTCTACAAAGTGCAGTGAGCATTTTTAGGCCGGTCTACTAGGGTACTTTCTACTGGTCACACGCCTTTTGCTGCCCTTTGCTGGTAACCACTGAGTTTCCAGTCACTTCTGACCTCATGTTCATAGTCAGGACCCAGATCACTCCCTGGTTCTCATCAGTCATGCTGCGTATCTTTGGGAGATGGCAGAATTTTTCATCTTGAATTGGCCAGTGATTAGAACTCTTTCAGAAGCATGCTTAGCTTTAGACATAAAAGATAGGGCCAGGGATTTGTTCCCCAGCATTTCCATTATACTGTAAAACAAATGATCCCCAAATTTAGTAACTTAAAGCAGCTTCCATCGAAACATATCTCAGGGATTCTGTGGGTCAAGAATTTGGGCAAGGACCCTCTGAGAGGTTCTACTGGAGATGATTGCGGTTACTCAGCAGTACTCAGCGGGCAGCCAAGCTGGACGAGAGGGCCCAAGATGATTTTCCTCACACATCTGGTACTTGGTGGGAGTGGCTGGAAGTGTGAACTTGGCTGGGCCTGTCTCCTGGATTGTCTACACATGGTGTCCTTTGCACCACAATCTCTAGGTGCTTGGGTATCTCATATGGTGGCTGGCTTTTCCAGAGGGAACATCCCAAGAGAAAAGGAAATTGCGTGGCCTTTTCGGGTCTGGTCTCAGGAGTCACACAGCACTAACTCTGCAGCCTTCCATTGGTTACAAGCAAGTCCAGATTCAAAGAAACAGAAACTAGGCTCCACTTCCTGATAGCAGGCCACATGTAGAAGAGTTAGGGAAATATTGTTGAGGTTATCTTCAGAAAACATAAACTTTCACTTTGGCCTTTAAACTTGTCTTATTTATTTCCTCAAAATAAGGCTCAACTGCCGCTGAATACCTGATTCTTCTCTGGGGTTCAGTTACTGTGTCTACTCAAAAATCAAGCTATTTCCCTTCTTTCTTTTCCTTCCATCTAGTTCAGATGTCCACTCCAAAGAAACTTCACATAGGCTACCTAAAAGACAAGGCAGAGTTCACAGGGCTTAGTTGAACCAACAAGATGATATGGGTCAGGGAGGGAGTAATTACGACAATAACAATATAAGCTAACTTCACCGAGGAGCTTGCCATTGTGCTGGGTTTTGATGGACAAGGAAATTGAGAATAAAGGAGAAAGGCAGGTCATTGCTACACGAACAAAAGCGAAGAAGTGTGGAAAGTTATGTTGTATGAGGAGATAAGACTGCTAAAGAATATGGGCTTTAGATTCTACAGCCACCGAGAAGTCAAAGTTTTAAACTGTGTTTTAAGAAGATGACTCTGGGGAAGATGTGAGACTTTAGAAATAAAGAATGATTGGTATATGAGGGGCTTAGGCTTAAGTGTGTTCCTCAGAATTCATGTGCTGGAAATTTAATCCCTGAAGTCATATATTAGTATTTGAAGGCGGAGCCTTTGGGAGATAATTAGGATTGAATAAGATCATGAGGGTGGCGCCCTTGTGAAAGCATTAGAGGCTTCGTGAGGCTAGGAGGAGACCAAAGGCAGCATGTTTGTTCCGTCTTGCCATACGTTGCCCTTTACCATGTTCTCATGCAGCAAGAGGCCTTTACTAGATGCTGAGCTGATGCCAGCACCATGCCCTTGAACTGCTTAGCTTCAAGAACCGTGAACTAAATGAATTTCTATTCTTCATAAACTACTCAAGTATTTTGTTGTAGTAACAGAAAATAGACTAAGACGGTAAGGAAGTAATGTATCCTGTTGAATAGAAAGGAAAGGGCTTTCTTTCCTTTCTGATGTGTGACAGAAACTGTAGCTATGACTCTTTCTGCAGAAATGATGGTTTAAACTGGTACCATTCAACACTAAGCTTAGACATTTCTTTAGCAAAGACTTGCCCAAACATTTTTAGATTAGATACTGGGTAGGACTGGTTATCCTTTGGGATTTCATGCCCCCATCCTCATATTCCTATCTCAGAGAATCTAATGCCCCAGTGGCCTTGGACACCTTCAACTTCCCAAGTCCCCTTCCAACTCTTACTAAGACAGTCCTCAACTTTCAGCTGTGTCCCCAACAGGCCCTCAAACTGTCTTTGCCACCACCACACAGAACTCACCATTCTCTTAGCGAGCCATGCTCCACTGCACTGCATAGACTACCTCTCCCGTCCTAGATATCCATTCACACCCCACTGAAATGTCCCTTCTGGGAAGCATGATACAGCACACTGCTGCTGCCCAATCTCCCACGGTGTTCTGTCTTCTGTTATTAACACCCATCCCACTGTAGTGCTGTGTGTCTTCCTTGTTTATTTTGTATATTAGCCTGAGTCCTTTGAGGGTGAAGACCA
This sequence comes from Hystrix cristata, assembly GCA_004026905.1. Taxonomy (NCBI): domain Eukaryota; kingdom Metazoa; phylum Chordata; class Mammalia; order Rodentia; family Hystricidae; genus Hystrix; species Hystrix cristata. The sequence continues at coordinate 46,626 of PVJO010002567.1, forward strand.
CCTCTTATCATCTTTGTATCACTCAATGTCTCTCTCAGAACCTGACACATCATAGGTGATCAGTAACTCTTGCGTGAAAGAAGGAAAGTAGGAATTTCATTTAACTCATATTGTTCTATGTTTCTGATCTAGGAATTGTGATATTCTGAATTAGCCAAGATTGGTACTATTATTCTTTGCAGAGCAGTGGTGTTTAAGTCTGTGCTGAAAAAGCTGGGTTTCTGTTGACATAAAGCTGCCGAAGTAATCTGGGAAATCAGCCAGCGAAAACCAGCAGATCCCAGAGTAGTAAAGCTCTGTTCACCAACCTTGTTTATTTCGAACAAATTGTTTCCCAGAGGAATCATGAGTAGCCCAATTGCTGTGTCTCTCACACCCCAGCAACTATTAAAACTGGCAATTCCTTTCCTGGTTTCAGAGCGCAGAGCAGCCCCGTGTTGTCCCCTGGAATCATCAGTAACATTCTCTTCCCTGAAAGGCTGACATTCATGGGTAGTTTAGGTCATTGTCAACTTCTGTGGTCCCCTTTTAAAACCTAAGGTCACACATTCATAAAATCCTTCCCGACACTGTGTAGGTAATAGCGGAGAACTCAGCTTATATATATATATATATATATATATACACACACACACTAAGCTCTCAAGAATGCTCCGTGGGCGGAGCTCAGTTTCCTTGGGAGAACGTTGTTTGCATAGGGTTTCAGAGCCTGGGGAGATGAGATGTTTTCCTTTTTACCAAGAAGCCTGCCATGAACTGCCTTATATAACTGAGTCAATGCTAGCAAATTGTTGCTGCTTTCGCTGTGGCTAGAGCAGATGGACGCTCCCTGTGCCTTCCTAGCCTTGGGTTAGTGCGAATGTACTTGAAGAGAATCTCTAAATCCTATCATTTTATTACTTGCTTTGGATGTTCACTGGGACTTTTTAAATGATAGTATAAAGGCGAAATATTTTGCATCTTTCTGACTACTTGATTTAATTTTATTCATTAGCACCTTGCTGCCTGTCTTCTAATTTCAGTTTCAGATGTTTTCGCCTCTAGGGTCATGCACACATATATGAAAATGATAATTTTTAAAATGTATAAATTATGAATCAGTCATCACAACACCAAAGAATTCTTCCCCACATTTTCTCTTTATAGGGGGAGCTTCCCTGTTCCACTGAAATGTCACTAGAACAGAAGCACAGTGGTAAGTAGCTGAGGCAAAAGAAGAGTGGCCTTTGGAGTGGTCATGGCTGTTGTGTCCTTATGTTGTCACTAATCTGTGTGCCTGGAATCTGTGGGCTTCCACTTTTTTTCAGATCAAACCCTTATCATAGATTTGGTATTGATGAAGTGACACAGGTCTAAGAAGATGCACCATAAAGATTCATTTCTCTTCTCGCTTCCTCGACAGGTCAGTATGTCTGGGAGGGGCAAAAGCAGCAGAAATTTCAAACTAAAGAGTTGGAAAACCTTGTCAGTTGTGCAAATCTAAAATTAGAATATGGAAATAGGAGCCAAATGACAGTAATTGGACTTGCCATTTCCTGGCAACACATCTATTATATCAGGCCAGCCAAGAATTTGTGACTCTGTAGCTGCATTTACAGTCACCGTTATTTTAAAGAGATCCATGATGTTATAGATCCTCTGGCATCATAGCATATTCTGCAGTAGAAATTAAAGGTCTGGAAGAACTGTGTATTCCAGTGACTGGAGCCCCAACCCAAAATATAAAATGTCTCTACATTTACAAACTATTACAAACAGTTATAAACTTAATCACTCTTCCTATCTCTCAAAGGAGAGAAGAATAAATTCATTTTACTGAAATTTAACCCACATGATTGAATGAGAAATAAGGGATTGACTGATAAAAAGATGAATACTGAATATTTTCAGGATGTCTTTTTTTTTTTAATCAAAGTCTAGTCAAAAATTCTGTTCTTCTAACTCCTTTCCATCTCTGATTCTGAAGTTTTTGAAATTGCAAATAAAAATTTAAAGTACAAAGAAAATGCCGTTGACATTTGGCTAAGTATCCAAGAGTCTTGCTTGCAGAAAGCAAGAGAAAGGGAAATAATCTTTGATGGTCGAAGCGGAGACCAGCAAATGTCTTTCAGGTTCTGTGTTGCGATCAGGAGGTCTCAATGAGGGGTGCAGTTGCTGGCCAGCAGAACTAGCATGGCATGGGAACGTGTTTATGTGAATTCTCAGGCCTTGTTCCTGATTTAGTAAATGAGAAACTCTGGGGTGGGGCTAAGCAATCTTCATTTTAACAAGCCTTCCAGGAGATTTTGCTGATGGCAAAGTTTGAGAACTATTAGGCTAGAATGGATTTTGAAAAATGAAGGGACATAACCTTTGCAGTAGTTTAGCTCTGTCAGCGTTATAAAAATTTTATTCCATGCTTGAAGACAGACAAAAAAATTAGTAGTCTGTGTAATCCTTAGATAATATATACCTTTTCACTAAATAGCTGTATGAAAGCCAGTATGATCACAGAATGATAGTTTTTGGAAGAACTTTCAAAGGTCACTTTTCATAGCTTACTGCATTATACAGAAATGATTTAACAGTCCAAGCCGAGTTATAACCTAAGCAGATAGTTCCATGAAAGGTTTATGTACAAAGGAGTTTGATGTCCAACTGTGTGTGGAGGGGTACTGGCAATTGAATCCAGGGCCTCCCACATGCTAGGCGTTCAAATATTTTTCAGGATATCCTGGGCTATACAAAATGAAAAAGGCTTTCTCGCTGAGAAATCTTGCAAGAAGAGAACCTATTTAACTTTATGTATGTCTTAGTTACTTTCTCATCACTGAGACACAATACCCAACATCCACAATTTAAAAGAAGAAAGGTCTATTTTGGCTCACAGTTTGTAAAGGTTTCAGTCCATAGCCAGCTGGCTGCAAGGTAGGGTGGCATGGCAGAGGGATGTGGCACAGGGACATGGCAGAGGGACGTGGCACAGGGACATGGCAGAGGAGGCTTGCTTATGGCATAGTAGATAAGAAACAGAGAGAAGAATCAAGGGAGGAGGGAAGGAGACAGACCTCCCAGGCCATGCCGTCAGTGATCTGCCTTGTCCAGTCAGGGACCTCCCAAATCACATTTAGTTCTAAATTCATCAGTGGACTAATCCACTGATGAGTAGTATGCTACCATGATCCAGTCAGCTCCCAAGAGTCCCACCTATGAGTGAATGAGGCTTTGTGGGGGGACACCCACATATAAATCATAACAGTGTGTAATTTGAATCTCCTAAATCACATCTAACCATGGAAACTTATTTTTTCTATGGAGCACCTCTTGGGACCAGAATTCTGCAGAATCCATTTTGGAAAATGCCAATGTAAATTATAGAAAAGTAGAATTTCTGGCTTGGAGCTATCCCTGGAGATCAAACAGTTGCATCCCTTGGTTCTGAGCACCTTTTTTGTCTAAAGTCACAAAGCTCATTATTCTGAAGTTAGTTCTCACCTATAGTTTGTGTTGTTACTGACTCTTACAGATATAAGATGTGTGTGTGTGTGCGCGCGCATGTGTATGTGTGTGTGTGCGTGCGCACGTGCGCTAAGATGTAAACCAGGGCTCCACTCATCCTAAGCACAGAATCTTTTATAAACACAAAAGTTCATGGATAAACTTCTACCCCATACATATGTACATGGATGAAAATAGGTAAAATGTTTTACACTGGTCAATGAGAAAGTGTCCTTACATTGGGTAAAGATAAGATAAGCTTTGGAGTTAATTACAGCTCCATTATTTTCTATCAGAAAACTGAAGGATGAATTACTGTTGTGCTTTGAATCTTAAATGTCCCTCAAAAGGTCATGTATTGAAGGATTGATCCTTAGTGCAGCAGTGTTCAGAGGTGACTCTTCAGAGGTGATTGAATCTTTGGGGTGTTATTCTTATGAATTAATTAATCTACCTTTGGATTCATAGCTTAATGGGATATTGGGAGGTAGTGGAATCATTAGCAGGTGGAGCCTACTTTGAGGAAGTAGACCATTATGGGCATACCCTTGCAAGTTCGATTTTGTCCCTGGCTCCTTCCTTTCTCTCTGCCTCTTTGCTCCCATGGACTGGAACCTCTAAAACCATGATCCAAAGTAAATTTTTTCTTCCATTTAAGTTGTTTATCTCAGGTATTTTGTCACAGCAATGAAAAGCTGACTAACATAGTTCTTTAAACTCTCCAAATCTAATGTATAAAATGCAGATGATGATTATACCTGCTTCCTGGGTATAATGAGAAGTAAACAAAAAATAATCCCTAAATGGTCAATAATCGTAGCTACTATTTAAATTGATTACAAAATACACAATAGGCAAAAGTTACAACAAAATCCATATGCTTTCAGAGAAATTGTGTTTTATTAAATCAAAATAGGTACATTTCTTTACATGCACAATTACTGCATATAGGTAAAAGACATTATTTGTTCACTCTACAATGTTTGATGTGCAAATAAATTTGTAGATCCTTAGTAGTGACTTTGAAACATTTGGGATTTACAGATGACAGAGTAGGAACCAATGACCTGTATCTACCTATTTTTGTCTAAAAAGAGACTATTTGTTAAAAAAAAAACTTCACATGGACGGGGAATCCTGGGCCTTCTTTGTTCTATTATTCCCACGTTTAAATTCATTTCTTATCGGTCTGTTTGTGCTTCTTCAAAACCTATTTCTTCTGGTCTAATCTTCTGCAGACCTGGAAGACTAACTGGTCAGTATCTTTCCCACAGTAATATTTTATTCAGGATAAACACTTCTTGGGGTTGGGGATTTAGCTTAGTGTTAGCGCACTTTCCTAGCAAGCACAAGGCCCTGAGTTTAATCCTCAGCACCAAAAACAAAAACAAAAATTTCTTCCTACAGAAAAAAAAAATCAACTAACAAATTTATGTGTTGAGCATTTGAGTAGACACCTTCAGATCAACAGAAGACACATTAAAGCACTTTGTCAGGGGCTGGGGATTTAGCTCAGTGATTAGAGTGCTTGCCTTGCAAGCACAAGGGCCTGAGTTCGATCCCCGGCACCACAAAAAAAAAAAAAAAAAAAAAAAAAAAAAAAAAAAAAAGCACTTTGTTACTTCAGGGAACTTAATGTAGTCGAGGGAACACATTTATAATTAGAGAGTATCTAAGTGCTATACTGGTGATACAGGTTGAATAAGTGACTGATGTTCAGAAAAGGACAAAATCAATGTGGGAGCATATTTATGAAGCTCTGTGGAGGAGGAAGCACATCTGGATAAAAAATACTGAAGATTTGGGTTTCCTAGTTTTGAAAAAAACCTTACTGTATGACCTTGAGATAGTCACGACCTCGGGATATCTTAGTGCTGTTATCTGTAACACGAAGATCAGATTTGGTTCTGCCTGATGCTGTGTATGGTGAAAGCCCTTTTTGGCCAGTGTGCCTACTCACAGCCCTCTGACAGAGGTACTTTCATAGGCCCATTTTTCAGATGAGGACACAGGCTATGTGAGGTTGCTGGCCAGTTAACGCATAGCTAATAAGTGGTGATTTCAGGACTCCCTCCAGATTTTCTCCACTCTGGCCTCTTTGCATTTAATCACGAGGCCAAATTTCTCTTCTTAGAGAAAACGATTGGACCTTCTGAGAAGAGTTTGAACCTTCTGAGACGAATGAGGAGAGAGATTGAGTTACATTGTGGGCCTAACTCAGTCTCCAAAACACATGATAATTTATAGTGTGGCTCCCTCCCTGGGCCCCAGAAAGCCTATAATATGAGACTATTTCTGTCCCCAAACAGCAGCATTATTATGGAGATCATCTGAACAGGAAGTTAGTTTGCACTTTATTCATGACCGGTTCTTTTTCTAGGCATCTCTTTGTCTCCACGCCCTCAACACCTTCTTAAGTACTTTAGTTATTTTTAAATTGCTTTTTCCTAAATCCTCCTTAATTTTTCAAATAAAACTCTGCCATTTCCCCCCACTTCCTACAAATCATGTGCTTTTAAAATATCATTAGTATAGTACTGTTTAGACTTTTAATCAAGGGAGGGCCATGTTGACTTTCATTTGCTTCTGCTTCACTAAGAGAGCTACAGTGTTCTAAATGTGACTTTTATCTCGAGTCAGTATTGTTTTCCTTCTGTCCTTGCACTGTCTGCCTCGAATCAGACAGTATTGAGATGAAGCACCAAAGAGAATGTCTTAGCATTTGCACAGCTGTAACGGAATAGCATAGACTGGGGAGTTTGTAATGAACAGAAACTGGCTCACAGCCTGGAGGCTGAGAACCCAATGTCAAGGTGCCCACGACGTGTGGTAAGGCCTTCTTTTGTGTCATCTAATGGCAGAAGGCCAGAGGGTAAGAGAAAGCCCAAAGAGGGCTGAACACAACCTCTTTTAAGGAACCCACTCCCTTTGTAATTCCTGTGGTAACTCCCACACTAGCACATTACTCTGTCATGAGGGCAGAACTTTCAAGGCCCAATTACCTCTTTTCAATACCGTCATAATGGTGCTAAGTTTCTAACACATGCTTTTGGCGGGGGGAACATTCAAACCGTAGCAAATAATAATCACGAACTTTTGCTGAGTGTTTACTGGGTTTTAGGCACCATTCAAGGTGCAGGCTTTTAATCTTCATAAGTTTGGGACTACTCTTGTTCCCAGTTTATAAGTGAGGAAATTGATGTAAATAAAGACATTGAAATATGAAAGCGAGTTGCCCAAAGTCATGTAGGCATTTAGCAAAGTTGTCAGACTCAGAGAGCTTGGCACAAAATCCTAAGCCCTCAAACCATACTTTTGTCTACTCAAAAGGAAAGAATGGGAGAAATGTGGAAAGATCTGTCCCCCTCCCCTTCTTCCTTGTCATCTTCGTCCTCTATCTCTTCCTCTTCCTCCTTTAGACTGAATGTGCTTAAACAGGGTATTTTTTGAGCAGCTCAGTGTGGGTAATTATTTAGACTAGGAGACAATTAGGAGCCAGGAAAGGAAATTAAGAAAGGGAACATGTTGGATATAAATTTACATCTCATACATGCCTCCCTCTCAAATGGGGAGTTGTTTCCTGACCAATCTTCCTAGTGAAAGAGGTCATTCAAGAGCGAAAAGCAGTCCCCACCCCTGCCAGGATTGGGCTGTAAGAATTAGGAAAATTCATAGTTTACTGCCATTTCTAACACATTTTAGCAACTAAACGAATAAACCTGACCCTTTCCTTTACACAGAGCATAAATGGCTTCAGGAAATTACACCTTCCATCTTATCACCTCTGCTGTATCTTACTGTCCTGATAGTTTCTTTTCTCTGCTAATAGCAGGGCTCTAAATTATTGAAGGGGAAACCTGGTAAGGCCTTTGCTTCCCTGCTTCTCTCTTCTCTGCTCTGGGATTTGGCTGACTTTTTGAACGTCTCCCCCCTGCTTTGGAAGGGAACGTGTTCTGTTGGGAGTCCTGTCCTGGCCTTGTTTCATGCCTGCAAGGAAGGAGGGCAGAGTTTGGGGCAGAGAAATGTTTGAGTGGCGGGAGAAAGGAGGTTGTTGATTTTACTTAAAATACTTCTTGAAAATCTCTCCTATAATCTTAGGTTTTCTAGCTCCCCCCAGTTCTTCTCTGACTCCCCACTTTTTAAAATAAACATGTAGGATCCTAGTTGCGTACAGAGAAAGTTAAAAAATGAGCCCCACTGTTGCTGTTCCCACAGGCATCTGGGCGGGTGTGACGGTGTGAATTTGAAGGGGAACCCTCTAGAGCCAAATTCTTCAACGGGCAAACTTCCATCAGCTGTGTAAATAGTGTGGCGATGTGGGGAGGCCACAGACCGTTTCCTGATAGTCAGCTACCGTGCCCAGGTAGTTGAAAGGATTCACATTCCACCCTGAAGCCTGCAGAGTGCGAGTTGGGTCTTACAATCCCTGGTGAGTGGGTGGCTAGATATTTCCTCTTCACTTTATTTAGTGCTGAGGGAAGGGAATCTGATTAAGGCAGGTAGGCCGGGCTGGATGGAACCACACCCCACCAGGCTCCTGGCTGAGTGCAGAAAAAGACTGTGACTCCAAACTGGGGTCAGAACTGGGCACTCACTGGCAGATGTTTATCCGGGCTCAAGAGATTCCTGGGGGGAAGAGTAGGACATTGGGCTCTGGAAGTTATTTATTTGGCCAGTCTTTAAAATATGAAGTTAAACGCAATTTATGTATCTCATTTATTTAACTATTCTTCACAGCATCTGAAAGCAGGCAGAAACCCTGAAAGCTGGCGGCCTATCCAGCAGTGCCTTGAGCTCCAGCTTGCGCCTCGGCAGGGTGCTAGTTTGCAGCTGTATTGCTTTCAGACATCTGGATGCTGGCCCAGCTCCTGGATCGAAACTTGTTTTATTTTCTCTTTTTTGTTCTGCAGTCTTTGTCGCTTTGACATTCAATTTGTTCATGTAGTTTAAATGAGTGAAGATAGAGACAAAACAACCAGGTACACTGTGTTTGTCAGTCCATAATGCATTCCTGAAAATAAGAGCATATCTGTAAGAATAAAATAATAAATTTACCTGTTGTAAATAGTTCTACTACCAAAGACTAGACATGCTGTAAAATCCGCTAGCACATTTTGGTTTTAGAGATAGTCTTTGTTGCATATTTTTAATTTTTTTTTGCTCTTTACTTCTTTTCCTTCACCACTGGATACACGTAGTAGTGGCTGAAGTCTGATGATGACCCTCAAATTGAGGCAAAAGTTCCTCTGCTTTTGGCTTGCCCTCTGCTTTCCATCTTTAGCTTAATTGTACAAGCATTATACCCGCAGTAAATTTATGAGACTTACACTTCTTATTAATAGAATCAGAATCAGTGTTTATTTTTCCATTTTTAGCCCCACGTTTATAGTCGTATATGGATAAAGCCTGTCAAAGTATTAAGATAATTACTTAAAGAAGTGTTCTTGTATAAAGGTGGTGCCCGTCTGCCCGGACAGAGGAGCTGTACCTGCCAATATTCAGTTTCTCCATGACCAATTTAAGGACTTCATTTCTACTTTCTTTAGAGTTCCTCAGCCTGCCCACATCATTCAGAAATTACCAGATACTAGGATTGCATGCTGTGTGGCTGTGTTTTCATGAAGTGATCAGCTTTTGGGCGTTGGTCAGTGGTCCAGAGTCACAGGAATTGACGGAAGATGGGTTCCGAAGCAGCTGCTTGTTTCCTGTATGCATGGTGAGTACATCTACTTCACACTGGTCTGGGAGAAGCAGACTGCCCAGGCAGATCCGGCATATTTCACCGATGGCATAATTGTTTTCTTCAAAACAATAGAATTTTGAATTTCTAAAAAAAGTCTCAATGTGTTGAACATATCTATACATAGCTGCGACTAAGTGTTTGAGAATAATTCCAGAAAGGTGGGAGGAAATGGAAACCAATAGCAGGTTTGAATTTTCTCTTTCTTTTTTTTTTTTTTGTCTTTTATTACATCTCTTAGCTCCATATGAACGAAATGCACATGGACAATTATGTGATATTTGGTATTGGGCTTCATCTATATCTTGGCACCATAGAATCATTAAAAGCACAGACTTTGAAGGAGGACAGTTTGGATCCCAGTTTCACTATTTTTTAGGTGTGTGATCTTAGATGATTTACCTAATTTCCTGGGGTTCAGTTTCCTTATTCATAAAATTGAGATAATCATGCCCATCTCTCAAAATTATTGTAAAGATTAAACAGAAATTTTTAGAAAATTTTGTTGGTGAAATCAGTGTTAAAATTAAATATATTGCAGATTTTACAGCATGTCTAGTCCTTCGGTACTGGAACTATATTTGCAACAGGTAAGCCTATTATTTTATTCTTACAGATTTGCTCGTATTTCTGGGAATGCTGGTTGTTTTGTCTCTATTGTCACTCATTTAAGCTAAACAAGCAAATCAAATGTCAGAGCGATGAAGACTGCACTCAATTTGTTTCAAAGATTTCCTTGGTGTAGTTTGCAAACCTGTATTTCTCTTTTTCATATTTAACAATAACTGAACAAGTAAGCATACTGTGGTGGAAAGGCTATGGAGGACGGCTAGAGGGACATCCACGAAAGTGTACTTTGGGTTGGATAAAGTGAGTCTGAATGCTAGTTCTACCACTTTCTCCCTGTTTGTGGTTGGCTTTTCATAAATCAATACATTGGTTGAGAATATAAATGGAGAGAGGGCTATTTCCTTAAAAATACTGGAAAACTATTTATCTATCCCTGTCTACCTTGCATCTTATCACCATTTATCAGGATTTATGGTGTTGGGAAGTTATTAGAAATTGAGATATGAAGTGACAAATTACTCATTCCATTCTCTTAGATAACTGGAAATAGGGAAGGTAGAGAAGAAATTAGAGAGAGTAGAGAAATCTTCAGCATCTAAGCAGTAAGAAGTTGAGAAACTACATTTTTAAAGCATGGATTTTATATGTGTCCAAGCTTGCAACCTTGCAGGAATATTTACTCTTGGTATCTTCTCAAATGTCATGACTAATAGCAATTTGTCAGACTGGCCTGTGACTGGTCCCATACTAAAACACAGTTTTTCATATGAGTTCTCCTGTGGTACTATGGACAATGTACAGCCTCCAAAGTAAAGAGATCTGAATTAAAATCCAACCTCTGCCATTTATTAGGTATATGACCTATGTGAAGGGATTCTAAAAATTCTGAGCCTGAGTTTATTCATTTGCAAAATTTGTATATTAGCATATACATCAGGGGTTGTTTGGAGGACTAAATGAAAAAAATATATGTCTTAGTCCATTCAGGCTACTATAATGAAAATAGCATAAATTAGGTGGCGTTAATGATATTTATTTTTCGTAGTTCTGAAGGCTGTGAGAAGTCAAACATCAAGGTACTAGAGCGTTCAGTAAGTGGGAGGGCCCGCGTCCTGACTCATAGATGGCGCTCTTTTCTCTGTGTCTTCACATGATTGAAGGGGCAAAAGTCCTCTGGGGTTGTTTAAATAACCTCATTCATGAAAGTTCTGTTGTTCTAACATAATCACCTCCCACAGATTCTACCTCTAAAAACTATCACATTGGGGATTGGGTTTCAACAAAAGGTTTCTGAGAGGGCACGAATATTCAGTTTATATCAATATGTTTAAAATATTTTATAAACTTTACCACCCTAATGAAGGGTTGTCATTGTAGAGCATCCTAATATTCTATAACATGTAAACAGAAACACACGAATAAGCAAAAACCTACACAGCATCATCTACTAATTCCTTAAACAAAAATAATACAAACAAATGTCTGTGAAATATTTTTTAAAAAAACTATAACACTTTGCTGTGAAGTATTAGGGTGGGAGCCAGGACATCTTTAGGGTTTTAGCCACTCCTTTCCTTCTAGGCAGTAACAAGAGCAAAATGATAAACAGTTTCTACTCAGTGCACAAGGAATTTTTTTAAATTTTAAATTTTTAAAAGGAAGATGAGTTTGGCCTAAGTGCTAAAGAGTATCCTTAAAAAAAAAACCAACTTTGATTTTGGAAGAATAAAAAGGCTATTAAAATTTTTTTTTAAATGCTGGTATGTAGGCCTACCAGTTGTGACTTCATTGTGACAGAAGGAACTTCTAGTTCTTGAATTATGGTAAAATTCTTGAGAACCACCAGTATTCAATTGGTCAGAGTGAATAATAGAGAAAAATTACTAAACCGTGTTCTGAATAGCCATTTAACTTCCTTTTTTATTTTAAGCGCTGGGGATTGAACCCAAAGCCTTCCACATGCTAGGCACACACTCCACTACTGCTCCTCACTGAACCCATAAATATTTTTCAGGAATCCCACAGTGCACAAGAAGTTGCCAGGCACTAGGGTGGGGACAGAAAGAAAGTGCTGGAGGTGACTGTGCTCAGATGTATGAGTCACAGTCTGAATCTAAAAGAAACTCAGCTTGTGTTGGAGAAAGAGTACATAGGCCTTAGCACAAGATACAAAGAGTCGTTCGTATGGGAATCAAAATGTATGGAGATTTAGAGGACTATGTTTAACTCAGTGGTAGAGCTCTTGCCTTGCAAGTGCAAGGCCCTGAGTTCCATCCCCAGCGCCAAAAAAAAAAAAAAAAAGAGAGAGAGAGGTCATTTTAATTTTGGAATCAAGAAAGAGCTAACAAAGGAGAAGGTATTGGAACTAGGCTTTGCAGCCTGCTTATCTTTGGGCATATGAAGAAAGGGGGGACTCAGGATCCTGGTACAGGAGAAGTCAAGGCCAAGGCACAAGAATGAGTAAATGTAAGGAAAATAAGAGGAAGAGAGGGAAATAGGTCAAAGGAAAAGGGAATACTTCAGATGTGATCAAAATATACAGTGAATATTTAAATTTTAAAAAATTATTATAATAAAAGACACATTGCCATTAACCTCCTTCAGAATACTCCCCCATGATTTGAGCTCGCTTATCCCCTCATTCTCACCATTTTCTGAAGCAGTTCTGATAGTCCTCTTTCATGACTGTCTTTCTGAGGCGTGATCAAAAATACAGTGAATGATGCTTCCAGGTGCCATTAACGAGGCAGACTTGTGTCAGTATGACTACGTGTGCTCATCTACCTTGTTCACTAGATCTGGCACCCTGTGACTTCTGGCTCTTCCCCAAAGTCAAAATGCCCGTGAAAGGTAAACATTTTGAATTATTCAGGACATCGAGGCAGCAACAATAGCACAACTAAAGAAAGAGGACGTCTAAGACTGCTTCAGAAAGTGGCAAGAATCATGGGCTATGTGTGTTTGAAGTGAGGGGTAGTATTTTGATGAAATTAATGTCAATGTGTGTTTTACTGTAATAATTTTTTTTAAAAATTTGAAGATTCTTCGCTTCCCGGCCTTTTGGCTAAGATCAAGTATAGCATTTTTCAGAGCTTTTCCCCCCTAGTGCCTGAGTACTTACAGAATATCTGAGGCAGCCCCTCAGGGTAATTCTGACTGATGTTTCAGAGTGTCAGAGAAAGAAATAAAAGCCAGCCCATGTGGGCAAATGGCTGAGGCAGGCTCCTGGGTGTTCCTCTTTTAGAGCATCCAACACTAATAATAATAACAATGACAATGATGATGATGATGATGATACCATATAGTTTAGGATCTGAGTACACACCTCCCCTGACTTACCTTAAAATTCCCTGGAAAGGATGCTGCTGCCTCTTACTTAGAACCTTCCAGCTCCTCCTTCGCACTTCCCAGAGTGTTGCTGTCTCTATTTTCATGTTGTTTTATGCAGTAAGTAATTCTGTCTTTACCTTGCCATTCCTTTGCACGAGCTCACATTCATGAAAATTAGTTTAAATCTTGAGACGGTTATGACTTAGCTTACGTTGAATGCGTTCTATACCTGCAGACAGTGGTAGTCTAATATTTGTCATAATCACAGTTTTATGTGATGATATATTATATATCAATAGCCTGTTGGCAATGCATCTAGTTCTACTGTGGGAAACTTGTAGGGATAAAGTGTTTGGTCTTACTTTTCCCAATAATGGATATTGTGATGTCTACAATCAGTACAGAACTAAATGCCTGACTCTATTAATACGTCATTTTTAAGTGTAAAAGCAGAATTGGCTTTACCAAAGAGACAGATTTTTCTGTGTACTGGTGTTTGTTTTGTTTGTTTTTGTTTCCATTTTTAATAATGGTTTTGGTAACTTTTTAAAATGCATGCACCCATTAACCAAATCAAATGAAGACTTTTAAATGAGAACAACTGAAGGCGACAGTTTATTAACTCTGGGTCAAGACTTGCACATTTTACTTTGGAGAAGTTTCACTAATCTTCTAATGTATGCCAGAGTGGATGTTTACCATTGTTCTGAAATAAGTCAGAAAGCTGAGCACGATAGTGAACTATCTAATTAAAAATAATTAACTAGATATACTAAAATTTGCAACATCGTAGGTTGCACAAGTAGCTACTCAGGTAATTGGATGAAGTGTTCAAAAGATGGACAGCTGTCTTTGGAAATTTGAGAAAAAATCGAGAAGTTTCAGAAAATTGCAAGAGAACCAGTGTCACATCTAAATATTTTCGAAGGTATGGAAGAGATCCAGGCAACTGCTGGCTTTGTGTTTAATTTCCACTCCTGGAAAAAAATTACACTGCACTGAGAATAGTCTTATAATGTCGGTGTGGTACACGAGTGACTATTCTTCAACCCTACTTAGGCAGAGCAAGGGAAATGGACTGGAACTAGAGCGTGAGGGATTTAAGTTAGGATGTAAGTTTTATGACTGGAAGGAATATTGGAACAACTTCCTAAGAAACATTGTGCAACCTCGTTCTCTAGAGGTCTTCAAAATAGGATAGATTTTCAAGCCTGGTTTAAATCTGCTGCTGCCCAACAGTGAGGAAAATCCACAGTGCTTTATTTCATGCCTCATATATATTTTGAAGATCTTTGAAAATGTATTTCCTCATTTCAAATGTTAGATGTCAAAGATTTATGTTACATAACCGCATCACCAATTTTTGAAATCATCTTTCATCTTAAGTGAGTTTTGCTTTGCAAAGCAATACCTATATTGCTTCCCCTCGAGACTTCCACGACATTTACATGGAAAAAAAGAATCACTAAGTGCATCCACTCCCAACCTACCTCCTTTTTTTTTTTTCTTTTGCTTTGGTACATTGTGTTTTTGGTCACATGTATACACAACAAAGTTCAAATAAGTAGTCACGGGAACCTTTTCTGGCAGGCTTTGGCAAATCAAATATATGCTATCTATATGTAATGCATGATAATTATATGTGGAGAAAAGAGGCAGCGGGCCCAGAGGCTCTTGGCAGCTGTGCTGTCTGGTTAGAAAAGGAAGCAAGTTACAGAGTTTGGACATTCAGTTCTGAGCCGTTATTCCTGAGTCAACAAGATTTTAATTATGTATGTGGCCTAGAAGAGACATTTACGCAAGAGGAACATATTGTTGTCAAATGTGTTTGTGATTTGCTCATGGGTCAGAATTGGAAAGAATCCGAAAGTAATTTCCAAAGGTACATAACTGAACTGCAGGAACAGGATAATGAGACCTCTCCTGTGTCAGGGAAATAAGTGATACCGCTGGCTCCCATTGCCCATTCCCTCACCCAACACGTTCCCTTTTCTTTTATAGTTATCTTTTGGCCAGATGTACATATTTTTTACACAACATTCGTACACTTCGAATCACATTATTTAGGTGGAAATAAAGGATGTGTTAATTATAACATTGTCTTTAGACATTGTTTTCTCCTGCCATGATGTCGAGACGATTTAGAGTTGTTTATAAGACTCTTTGGATATTTTTTAGCCTAATTTCAGAAAAAAGTTAAAAATGTATTGCTCTGAAACGAGATGCTACACAAGGCGTAGAAAGCCTATTCTGAGTTATGGTGGATAACTTCTCTATTACAGATGCACTAGGGGCAGTTAAGGAACCTTACAGAATATAAAGAATTTATATTTTCTAAGAGTGAATTTTCTTCCTGTAACTACTCATTGATCCATTCACTGATTGGTTGATTCATTCATTCAGTATTTACTACGTATCTACAAGTGTCAACTCGATTACTTCTATCTTAGCAGTGGCTCTATATCACCCTCATTTTTTCTTAATTTACCTTCTTCATCCAAGTATGCTGTATTATATAATGACATTTTGTACTTTTAACAGCTAAGAGCTATTGAGTACTGTGTTCATCAGGTTTCCTTCACTGTGACAAAATACCTGAGAAATCAACTTATAAGAAGTAATGGTTTATTTTGGCCCATAGTTTCAGAGGCTTCAGTCCATGATTACTTGGCCTGGTTGCTTTGGGACTGCGGCACTAATGGTGGTGGGAGCACATACAGTGGAGAACTGTTCACCTCATGGCAATGAGGAAGAAGAAAGAAGAGAAGGAGAAAGAGGGAGGGAGAGAGCGAGAGGGAGAGACTGGAATCTCATATCTCCATCGAGGGCATGGCTCCAACAGCCTAATTTCCTTCCACTAGGTGCCACTTCTTAGAGGTGCTGTTCCCTCCCAACAGCACCAGCTGGTGACAAAGTTTTGGGGGACATTTAGGATCCAAAGCATTACAAGTACTTACCAGATATTGTCCTAAGGCCTTCTTATGTATTGTCTTATTTAACTATCATAGCAGACCACCTTATGAAGTAAGTCTTGTCAGCAACCTCATTCAAATAGCAAGGAGCCAAGCACAGGTGTCTTGTTCAAGGTCACATACCTAAGTGAGTGAACCTGGGCTGTGGGACTCTGAGTCTTTGTTCTCGATCTCATGCTGTACTGACTTCCAAGATTATTAATTCAATGTTTTTTCTTATTTAAAGGCTTTCTTCAGAGAGAATTCTCCAGGCGGACTCTATTTCCCATTAAATTCTTATTTTTACCTTTTGCTTTCATTTCTTTTATCTCCTCAAAAATCCATCTATAATCTTTTTCTGAGAAAATAATAAACTATCTGGATTTCCAGTCCAGGTTTTGCAATTTTTGATGCTACTTTGAGTCTTTCTTAAAATCTTCTAACTAAATCATTTTGGTGAGTTTGTAAAGGTTCATATAAAATAAATTATTTTAGAATTTAAAGTGCCTTTTCTTTCTGACATCCATTCAGAAAATAATTGTTGGTGCTTTGATTTGCTAAAAATACTGAAAACCCTGTGAAGTTTTTTGGTGAAAGAGTGCAGAATGTACCTAAATGTGTACAGTATTGGTTTTCTCTAGCTTAGCCAGAGATTTCAAAACAGAGTTTTCAGCAAACCTAGAAAGGACAACTATGATTTTATAAGGATAAGAACTCGAATCATGTTTCTTTAATGCCAGTTATACCTTCCAAAAAATTTCTTTCAAGATGAGCCAGATCTGCCAAACCAACCTATCATCTTGGAGCAATTAAAGGTTTTAGGGTTTCCCCTCTGGAATCTTATTTCCAGTTGACAGATTTTGAAGGTTCCCCAAGGATAACCATTTGTAGATGTCATGTACCTTTTAATGTAGGGTTTTCAAAAAGCAAATGATCACTTCGTTAGAACCTAGGGGCTCATGGTTGACTTTGCTCTGTGCACCACAGAATTAGCATCTAAAGTAGCAAGGGATGCTTAAAAGCTGGGTTTTCCCCCTTCCTAGCCTGGCTCCACCACTTGCTATGTAGCTGTGTGGTCTTGGGCAAGTTATTTAAACTTTTAGTGCCTTCCTTTTTGCTTGTGTAAAATGAGAATACCAACAGCATCACCTCATAAATTTGTTGTGAAATAAGACAATCTGTGTAAAGCACGTGGCAGAATGCTTGGTCTACAAGAAACACTCATTAAATGCTAGATTTTTATCCACCTCTACAGTAGTGAAATCAAAGGTGACTTATTTGAACTGAATTCTTTTATAAGACCTTCATAACGTATGTTATTCAATCTGTAATTCATAGCTTCATAGTACTAGAGATTGCTGAGGTTTTTAGTTATTCAAAGCACAAGTGGTTATTTTTCTCTATGTGGATGTGAGAGGGAAAATCGCTTTATGTTCTATAATAATTTATTTTGCATTAATGTTTACAAACATATTACATTGATTTGGTTCCATCAAGAGGCTTTCAGAGATAATCAAGAATGCGAGTGGACAGTTTTGGACATCTAGCCTCTACAGCCTGTACACAGGCAGAAAATAGAGATGGCGGGGTTCCTAAGATTTCTAAAATTTGGGAGAGTAAAGGATCTGGACTTTGGGTTGGAAGAAGCTAGATAGATCAAAGTGAGAAAGTTGGTCCTGTGATTTCCAAACTGTGTTTGCCAAAATGGTTACCTGTAATTATACACATTAGCTCCAATTAATGCTTCCTCAGTCAAGTAAGTCTGGAAAGTCCTGGGTTGAACTTGGTTAAATTGCTTTCTTGACTGTAGAACCACTCGCCATTCAGCCTTAGTCTGAATTGCGGACTTTGTCTTTTTTCTAGCTGTGTGACTTTAGCTGGCTTGTTTCCCCGGTCAGACAATAAGGATAGTGATAGTATCTGTATCAGTTTATCATGAGTTAAATCAGTTACAATTTGGTATCTGGCTCATAGTAATCATTAAGTGTCAGCTCTAATGTGGTGGAGGGAATACAGGAATTGGTGTCATTTAATCTCAGCAACAGAGTTTGGGTCACAGACTTGACATGTTTGAGGATTGTCTGTAAAATGGGGCTAAAAACCTATCTTAGGCTCATTGTAAGAAACGTAATATACTTGAGAGATGTTAAAAACCAAAGGCACAATGCAGTGTGAAAAGCACAAAGTAGATGTACAATAAATGATAGGTATTGTTATTCCCCAAATCCTCACTAATATTATTTACTAAAATACATCAACAGTGACCTGGGGGCATTGTGTGACATGCATGAATTGAACATAAAATCTGTAGAAAACAATCTGTGTATCCACATGTGGAGTATCCTGGAGTTCTGTCCTCTTCCCATTATTAGGAAATCGTAAAGAAGAGTTGAAATGGACCTCAGTCAGGGGCCTCTGTATTCAGATGGGTTTGAATGTGGACTGGATTCAGGTCTAGGCTGTCAGGAATGAAAAGATGGTAGAGGCACTTGGATCACAGGAAAAAAGTAGGTCCTGCTAATCTCAAACTGTCGACTGGGATAATAAGCATATGGAGGCGATCAAGGTATGTGGTGAATGTTTTAATTTTTAAAAATTTATTGCAGTAAAAAACTCAATGTCCTTAATTCCCCCTCAGTATACTACCCCTCACTTCAGACATACTTTTCTCATTGTTCTTGCCACTTTCTGAAGCAATTCTGGATGTTTCCCTTTGTGTGTCTTTAGGAGGTGTGATTAAAAAAAAATACGGTGAATACTGTTGAGTACCATGCAACAAAGAGCCAGGCTTGGGAAAGCATCTTACTGTGTCCTCATCCACCAGATCTGGCACCGTGTGACTTCCAGCTCTCCCCAAAAGTCAAAATGACTATGAAAGATAAATGTTTTGAATGGATTCAGGACATCCAGGTAGCCATGGCAGCACAACTAAAGGCATGAAAGATTTCCAGCACTGTTTCAGAAAGTGTCAACAACAATAGAAGAAGTGAGTTCAAAGCAAGGTGGAATATTTTGAGTGGAATTAATGGCAGTATGCCTTTTACAGTAATAATTTTTTTAAAAACGTTTTAAACATTCACCATATTTTCCAAACTGCATACCCAAACATACCATATCACTAGTCAAATATATTGGAATGTCCTGGATTAAACATCGCTAAATGACTTTATTATAGAACCACTCAAATTCTTTAATACTTTAGCATGCTCTTGTAATACTTTAGCATGCATCTTGAAACTCCAGAAAGAAGATATTGTTTGCACCATTTCCCAGACTGGCCCTATTCTTTTTTTTCCCCTCATAAAATGTCTTGTGGAGCTGGAATGCCTTAGAATATACTTTGAGAAGAACTAATCCTGGGTAACTGTGCATCCTTCGTGTCCACTGTGGCCCTTAACTCTCCCCAAAGCCCATAAGTGCCTGATTTACCATTCGAACTTTCTTATTGTCAGCAAGATTCAGCCTTCACTTGTTTTTAATGATGAGGTGGCACATTTAAACCTGTAATATATTGAACTATATGAAAGTGCTGATATTTGACCATTTTTGACCTACTAAAATGACAGTTTCATGTGGTTTAAACAATACTAAGGACAATAAATGTCATCTGGGTCCTCCGGGTTAAGGTATTCCTTCCTAATTCCTGAAGGCAGTTAGTGTGTGGGGACTGGATCCTCTTGGTTTCAGTCTTTGTTGATCAAATATTCATGGAAAGCTTATAAACAGACAATATTGTCTAGAGCAATTTGCCTGTAAAATTATTATCTCATTTCCCCTTATTTTAGCAGTGAAATACTTACTGCAGTGACCTCCTGCAAGTGACCTCCTGATGGATTCAGTGCTGGGCGGCTTCCTGAAAAACACTTGGCACTTGCTTCACTCTGGGCTGGGTGTAGAGAAGGCTGACTCTTAAATGGGGCTACAAGTCAAAGTGAGGGATTAGTTTAATATTCTTTTCTTTATCTACTCTGCCCTCAGCATGTTGTGATAGACCCAGGAAATGAGCCCAGTTGACTGTACTGGGTCGGGAATTTATCAGATGCTGATAAACACCTGCCGGTCCCCTGTCACCTAGAGAAAGAAGTCAGTGGGCACTTAAGATGCAGTGTGTTGGACATGCCAGAAGAGGCGATGTGGAGAAAGCCAGGTGGAAATGGGGCGGAAGAGCACGCTGCAGTTTGCATGTGCACTGTGTTCCCCTCTGGGAGTGAAGAAAAGGTCTATAGAGTGCTTCTTTCCCACTTTGCTCTGAGGAAAATCCAGTCTAGTAAGGAGATACTCAAAGCATGACTTATACAAGGAGAATCTCCCTGTCTTGCTGTCCAGGGAATCCATAGTGTTATATTTGGGATTTTAAAATATGTATCTCTCCATGTAGCATAAAGAAAATGTACAAGTAGAGGTCAATTTTAATTCATTTCAATAGACAACAGTCAAACTTAGAAGCCAGACATGAAAACAGAATTCATGGTCTATGTCAAAAATAGTCTTCTCAGTGTCTTCTCTTTAGTGATTCTGATCAGCCATCACCTTTGATGCGTGACAGCCTCTAACTGAGGAATCAGTAATCACATTACAGAATGGGTCTTTATTTCCACAAGGGTAGTCACTACAACGTTTCTTTAAATAATTACCTTTTTTGATAATTAATTTCTGATCCTATCTTCAAAAGTGAAATATACATATCAGGTTTAAGGAACCATCAAGCGCCCAGAGCCCGACTCTACATTTGTTCTCATTCTGCATATGTCCTTTAAACATTCTGAATTCTAAGCTCTTTCTGAAAGCCAGTCTTTACCCTTGATTCTCTATTCTATTCAATATCAAAACCTTTTCTATGAAAAACACTCTGGGGTAAGGTATAGAAAGCCTAAAGGAAAGAGAAAGCTTAATTTTTAAGTTTGAAAAATGTGATAAATATTATTTTAAAAAAGAAGGGGTTGTTGCACAACTATTCTTTAAAAAGTTAATATTCTCTAGAAAATAACATAGGAATGATTGTAACTAGTCAGAGACTGTCTTTTTACTAGCATTCTTCCATTTCCTAGAATCACTTCAAATACATACCCATATTCTTACACTATCGCAGCTTATTTTTGTTTTATAAACTATGGAGTTATTTAGAGGGTGTCATAGTCACATTACCAGTCACTGGAACAAAATACCTAACACCTATGGCTCAAAGGAGGAAAGATGGATTTAGTTTAGCTGGCAGTTTCAATCCATGGTTGGCTGGTAGAAATGGGATGGCAGAGGGACACAGTGGGAGAAAAGGTGTTTGACCATGGCAGTCACGAAGCAGAGAGAAAAGGGAGGAGACTGAGACAAAACCAAATCCTTCCAGGTCACGACCCCGGTGACCCACTTCCAACCAGGCCCCACCTCCCAACAGCACATTTGGCTACTGAATTCATCCACTAAGGAGTATAATACTGCATGATTCAGTCATTTTCCACACATAAAAATGTAGGGGGACATTTTAGATCTAAACCATAACAGTATTTCTCAAACTCCAGGTCATGACCCATTAGTGGGCAGGAAAATTAATAAAATGAGTCACAGTTACAATTTGCATATTTATTTATTTGCGGGTGCTGGGGACTAACCCCAGGGCCTGACACATACTAGGCAAGTGCTCTACCATCTACCACTGAGCTACATGCCCAGCCCTCATGATTGAAGTTTTATAAAAAGAAAGCAATAAATAGATTAGGAAATGTCATAACACATCATTCTTATTGAGGGTAGATTTTGTTTCATGATTTTTTTTCAAATTTACATTCACATATATGCCCTTTTACATGTATATGTAATAGCATATAAACATACAATCTATTGTACTAACTCACTGGTGAATACAGACAAGAAATTTTGAGAAATCCTAAAATGTAGAAGACTAAAGTAAAAAAAGACCTTATTATACAATAAGTGTGATTTTAATGCCACCTTTATTAAAACAATGTCTTCAGCTTTCACAGATTTATAGTTCTAATAAACAAAAGGGGCATTCAGGTAAAATTTATTCCTATATGTGATACATACATGCATATAAGGCACCCACCTATAAACAGAATTTAAAAACCTTTAAGTATATTTAAAACCTTTACAATACAATTAGAAATAGAACTTCCCAATTCCATAAATAGCATTTGTGAGTTTTGTAAAATTATGGTTGCAAGTATGCTGAAATTCTAACAACTTTAACTTATTCCTTTAAACTAAAGGTCAGTATGAAAAAATTGCAGGTGGTTGTCTGAAAGTTCATAGCCTATTTAACGCTCACCCCTCTCCTTAGCCCGTGATGATAGTAGATAGCGTGATGCGACTATAATCCGGAAAGAAAGTCTGAAACTGCATTTCATGCTTGAGAAGAGCCAATCCTACCCCTCATCTTAATGATTTCTTCCTGGGTCTCTCTCTGATGTGAACCAGTCTTGCCTAACATTGTAATACTGCTTTGCCCTTTCTTCACTATGGACCATATAAGCTTCCCGGAAACTCTCAGGGCTAAAAACATTCCAGAAATTCCTTAACACAACGTTCCTCAAAAGGTTGGTTTCTTACAAGAACAGTGCCCGCATGGTCCACAGAGACGGCTGCACAAGCTTTCCATTAGCAGGCAGCCAAGAGCCGGCGTCTCCGCTTTCCTCTGAAAGGCTTGCTGTACTCAACTGGGAGCCCATCAAACTCACTTTGAGAGGAGTAGCCAAGGACAGTGGGATCCTCGGTAAAGAAGAATCCATCAGTGAGACCGAGTTTCCACCAGCACAGAGAAGCTACACATAGGTTGTACGTCTTGGTATGATGTGTGTTTTCTCTGGAAAGAGACATTTAAATGAAGTTTTGTTTCAGCAAAGTCTTGCCCCCTAAATCCAAGAGTCTCAAAAGTACTTTTAATGAATTCAAGAAATAGGAATTCTACACTGGAACCCTTATTAGCTAACTTTCATATAAAAATAATTACAAGACACACCATTTCCCTCTTTTTCCCTATTAGTATTTCCTTTTCTGTCTCTTTCCTCCCTCCTTCCTTCTCTTCTGACTTCACATACACTTGGTTTGGAAAATCTCTTTTTCGACCAGGGAGAATGAATATCAACTGTTCCAGGGTTGAAAGTTTTCAAAAAAGAGAAAACAAAAACCTGGATTAAACCTCGGGGCACTTTACCGCTAAGCTACATTCCCGTCCTTTTTATTTCTTATTTTAAGACAGGGTCTTGCTTAGTTGCCCAAGTGGGACTCGAACTTTCAATCTTCTGCCTCAGTCTCCCCCAGGGTTGGGATTATGAATGTGTACCACCACACCTGGCTTAGTCACTTTAATTTCTATACAAGCTTCACTGTGCCTGCCTCCCACATTTCTTGATAAATACAGCCAAGGCCAGCTTTCTCAGAAACATAAAACTTTAGTGCAAAGTCTTACATGCAATTCACACTCCATGAAATATGAGTTCTTGGTTAACTGTTACAGGCTGTGATAACATACCTGAATCTGGGAGCTCGGACCAGTCAGGTTTGTCATCAAGCCCCTCTTTGTCAGTGACCCATGAGACCCTAAGTAAATTACAGGTGCTCTGTATTCAGCATGTGACTGAGAGTTAATGAAATGTAACTCGGAACCCAGGAGTGCATGCCAGAATGAAGGGCTGATTCAGAAGCTGAGGGATCGTTTCATCCTCAGTGTGTAGAGG
The DNA here is from genome assembly GCA_004026905.1 of Hystrix cristata. Classification (NCBI taxonomy): domain Eukaryota; kingdom Metazoa; phylum Chordata; class Mammalia; order Rodentia; family Hystricidae; genus Hystrix; species Hystrix cristata. The sequence goes on from PVJO010002567.1 coordinate 70,385, forward strand.
GCTGGAGATATCGCTCAGTGTCTCCCTTGCGTAGAATGTACAAGGCCACAGATTCAGTCTCAAGTACCACAAAAGAAAAAAACAAAACAAAACGAAAGACCCCAAAACTAATGTACAGTATGTGCTGGAGAGACAGCCATTTATAGCTTCAGGAATAAGCATTTTTCTCTCCTCGCTTCTCCCTCCATGAGCTTTGACCGAGGCCCACTGACAATGCTGTTGAAATTACAGTAAGGTGGCAGCACTATGTCCTCTAGCATGGACAGCACACTTAACGTTCCCATGTCTTCTGTTACTTAATCTTCTGGATCCATTTGACCAATAAGCCTTTTGACTTTGGAATCCGTGGCAGAATTTTCAGATGCCTGTTCTGAAACGGAGAAGCTCAACTAGACATGTCCCATAAGATGTCACCTAAAAATACCCCTCGTGGGTCACTGGGAGCAGGAAATGAAGTTGAGATAGCAAGTTCACGCTGACTTTTAAGAGTCACTATGGAGTGTTTACAAGGATCTCACGATGACTAAAATTAGTTTATTCTGCACGGCATTATCCACTGCTGACTCAAGATGGTGATACAAGCAGTGTTAAGCTGTGAGCTCACCAGGAAGCTCATTCCCTAAAATTACTCTCTGGCAGAGAGAGACCCCTAGTTCACATCATTGGATGGAAGAGTGCTATAAATAGCAACTTGTTCTGCTATCACTCGGAAGCCGTGTCCTGCTTGTCTCCAGTTCTGGTTCTCACAAATGTAAGAGCCTCCTATGGATCTATTGTCTCTCAATGCAAGACAGAGAGAGAGAGACAGAGAGAGAGAGAGAGAGAGAGAGAGAGAGAGAGATAGTGAATATCATTTTTTTGGTCATGTGTTACCATAATTGGAAAACAGAGTGTTCCAGTAAGGATCATCCAGCAACTCACAGACTTAAAAGTTTTCTGTCCTATAAATGTCAAAGACATTTAAACATACTGAACCTTTGAATTTCTCTTTTAAGAATGGAGAACGTGTCCTGTCAGGAGACCTAAAGGTCGATGATCAACTTGTTATAAATATGTATGTTCAGATAAATGTAGTCAGAGGAGAATATGTAGATATATATGCTGTTGGAATGGTTTCTGTGTTACGTAAGAAACAGCTTATTTATCAGAATTAAGGGCAAATTTATCAGAATTAAGCTGTACCCACTCTACTCAGAGTTATTGTATTGATTGCTTTACTGCTATAGTAAACTGAGCAATAATAAAAAGTCAGACAAGGGAGCTCTTTAATTAAATTGGCTGACTGATCGAATGAGAAAGTAGCTCCAGCTTCTTTGGATCCTCTCTTAGCTTGCCATGTTCTCTCTTGGTGGCTGGTTTTGGATTCTTGTTCACACCTACTATGGATTTTTTGTAATATTCATTTCGGGATACAAAGGCCAGACTTGTTTTGCTTCTGAATAATTCTATTTCTCTATATGTGCTCATTCTCTGCCACTGATAATTTTACCCCATCTGTTGGTCCATTTCCTGGCTTATTAGTACTGGGCTGATTTCTTCGGTGACAGAAGAAACTATGCATCACTGATTTTCTATTTTTGAAGCCCTGGAATTTTTCTTGTTGGGACACTGAGTACTTCATTTCTAATTAGGCTTTCCTTCTTACTCATATTTGGCTTTGCTTTATCAATAAATTACACAATCAATAATTGGGAACAGGATCTCAACATGTGCTGCAGACATGCTTCACAGTGACACGTAGGGAAGGAAGGAGTGTTCAGGGAGGGATGGAATTGGAATGGCGATGTGGACAAGATGGTCCAGACCTGATGATGGAATGGGAAGTTGCTAATTTTGAGGCAACGGCTGCACTCTTACTTAGATTGCTAGTAGTCCCAATTTGTAGTCAGTTGATAGTGTTCATTAGAAACAATACTATGTGATCAGATATTTCCTTTAAAATAGTCTTTGTACTGAGCATCTTTAGTAAAAACTCTTAGACATTTGGGACTTGCATAACCAAGTTGAGCAAAATGCTCCAGAAGTAAAGTGTTCTTCAAGATCTGATTCTAATGCCCCCAACTCCAGCAAGTTCTTCTTGATCCCCCCAGCTGGGTCAGGGCTCTATCCTTTAAGCCCCCATAACATCCTGAGATAATCCATCAGGTATACAGAAAGCCTTCCGGAAGAATTTGTTCCTACTGACCTTGCCTCTTTGTAGCATGTATCATCTTTTGCCCTGTCTCCATAATTGTCACAGACTTTATCTCACCCACTAGACTGTAAGCTACTGGAGGGTCTGGTGCAACATTTTATCCTTTGCAGTGACTTCCACTTTCTGGGTAGTTGGTAAACATATATTAAATGTATAAGAGTTTGCTGATCCCTCTGGGGAATCTTTGTATCCTCATGCCTGACAGTCAGTAGACAATAAGTATGGGGATAATGACTGTTGAATGAATGGGAATAAACCCAAAAGTCCATTGTTAACTCTTGTGAAAGGTCACCAAATCTCAGCCTTTATTAACTTTCCCAACACGTGAATGCCGAAGTCATTAAACGACAACAGCCAACATGTTACTTCTGGACCCAATTCCTATAAATGACATGCTTGTTATTTAAATAACTGGCCAGCTAGCTTCAGTGACACTTCCCATATGAGAAGTAAAATAATTATGGCCAGTGCTTATTGGACATTTGCTTTGAGTCAGGCTTTTCTGTTCTGAGCACTTGACACATCTCACTTATTTAATTCTTGCTGCAATCTTTTTTAAAGACGAGGCCCTGAGATACAAAAAGGTTAAATCCCTTGCCCTAAATCAAGCTCTTGGGAAATGCCACACTGTAGCCAGAGCTAGTTTAGAGTTGCAAATGAGTTATGGTTTGATGGCACATTTTTCCATGTTTCAGGCAAATGTTGGAATGAGACTTAATGCCAGCATCAGTCCAGCCAAATGCTACTGCCCAGAGGCTTAAATGTCCTTCTCAAACACTCTTGAGCTCTCAGCTGTCTTTTTTATTGTGGGTATCCGAGGTAGAGAGGAAAGCAGGGCTGCAGAAGCTGTTGCTTGGTTTGTGGGCCCAGAAAATGTTTATCTAGAGACTCACAATCACTTACTTTGATAAATACACTGCCCCGCCTCGCCTCATCCTCTTCACGTCCTCTCTCATCCTCTGATCTGCTCCAGGTCTTCCCTCAGCTTTGAATTTCCACAGTCCTTGACTGTCCCAGACAGGTGCCAGTTCCTGCACCGCTCTCTGCACATCTCCCCATTACAGCTCTTACCCTTCTATGTTGTCACTGTTGGTTTGTTGCTACTACTAGACTGCAAGCTCACCCAGGGTGGGGACCCTGTTTTAGTCATTGATGTCCTGAAAGCCCAGCACGGTTCCAAGCACAGAGAAGGTGTCTGTCTCATGGTGGTTTGCTGATTGAATAAGCATGTCCATTCTACTCTAAATGTATTACAAAAATCCACCCAGGGACTATGCATTTCGCATTTAGATACCCAACATTTTTCAGGAATGACACAGCCAAGAATAATAGATTCGAGATGTTATTTCTCCGTCCCTCTATTATCAGAGAGAAAATATCCCTTTGCTAGCCCAATCAAGATCATAGGAATACAAATTTTGATGAGAAAAATAAAATAAGCTTGAAAAAACTGTAGCTGAAATGAGAGTTTCAAATAGCATTTTATTTTTCTGTTCTGTGGGCTTGTTGTGTAAATTATGTGTGAGGCAAATACGTGATAGAGAGATGCAGGGTAATTACTTGTTCTCAAATGTTTGGTTGGCCACACCTCTTAATCCCACATACAGTAGTTTAGCACAGAATTAAATTCTGCCCTTCAGGCAGGATTAGCATTTGGAGTTTCTTGTTTCTGTCATTTAAATGTTTTTATCCCAATATTTGTACTTTTCCATTTAGAATAAATGCAGAGTGTGTGTGGGAAAATAGAAATAGCATGGAATTTTTATGATTCAACTCATCATTCTTATTGGTTTGTGGTCGATTTTTATGGATACCAATTTTTTTTAATTACTCATCCATAAGCAGTTACAGGAACATAGAAAAAATTGCTAGTCCACTCTCTGCTCTAACAAATCCAGTATCATCTCCTTGACAATAATTAAGGTCTTTAATTTTGTAAGGGAAAAAATAACTTCCTTCCAGCCTTTAGTCTCCAAATACAGACAGTGCATGAGACAATGTATGTGAAATAATCGGGGAGAAAGGTTTTTCTCTGCTGCCATGTATAGAGGGAATGGAGGGAAATTGTTCTAATTAACTAGAGAGTATGAGTTGTGAATTCTAAATTAATACACTACTAATTTATGAATTTATCCATTAATGTTCATCGTGTGCCTAGAATGTACCAGAAACTGCTATTTACTGGGTATGTAAAAGGAACTAAGTTTTGGTTTCTGGAGCTTACAATGGGGGAGATACCACCGTATGAACAACCAAAAGAAAACAATTCTTCCATGGACGCTTATACAAAGCACAGCAAGGCTCTGGAAGCTGGTGGGATTGGGGCCTGCATGGAGGAGAGAGTATCTGAGCCCTACTCAGGGCAAAAATGTGCCAGGCAGCAGAGCCAAGGACCACGATGGAGAAAGGTGTTGTAGACATGGGAGTGAGAAAGGCTGGCTAATGGAATTTTGGGGACTTATTATCTGAAACACATGGCTAGTGACCCACCTCGCAACTCGCAGAATATATCAGTGTGGCTGTCCTGTGGTGAGCCTCTATGGGGAAGGCATTGAGCACGGCAGGGACTGTTCAGATTGGCTGTAGAGAGTGCACTCACTCGGGAAGCCAAATGGCAGGGAGACCATGGAAAGCTGACTCGGCGCCCTTGTGCTGGAAGCACAAGATCTAGACTGACTCAAGGTCATGACCACCTGCCTCACCTGGAACCTGTGAGTATGTTGCCTTACAAGGTGAAAGGGACTTTGCAGATGTGGTTAAGGCTAAGGACCTTGAGATAAGGGAAAGTATTCCAAAATATTGGCTGGGCCCAATCTCATCATTTGAATTAATGATGGAACCTTTTCCCATTGGTGTAGAGAGAGAGATGCTCTGGCAGAAACAAAGTCAAAGAAGTGGAAGCAAGAGAAATACTCAACACTTGGTTGCTGTTTTGGAGATGTGGGGGTTTATGTTCAGGGACCAGTGAGAGGAGTCTAGGAGCTAAGAGCAGCCCTCAGCTAAGAGCCAGCAAGGAAACAGAGACCTCAGTCCTACAGCCACACAGAATGAAATTCTGCCAACAGCCAGATGAGCCAGGAAAGAGATTCTTTCTCAGACGGTATAAGGAGAAACACATTGATCTCAGTCCTTAGTGGACTTCTGACTTATTGGGTTGTAAAATTATTATTGTTATTTTACACATCTAAAATGATGGTGATTTGTTACAGCAGCATTAGAAAATGAGTGCAGGCTACCATGATTAATAAGTTGTAGTGAAGTGGGAACTCAAACTCAGTCTGATTCTAGGGTATGTGTTTGGCTAAATCATAATTTATTTAAGCAGTTCCTATTGATGGTCATTTCAGTTGCTGTCAATTTATAGTACTTCTGACAATGGGACATATCTTCTTATATTTACATTATATTTACATCTTCATACATTTTAGTTGAAATTTCTTTTTTTTTTTTTTAACTTTAAATCAAGAACATGTATTGGTACATTTTACATACATTGGTTACATTCATCACATTTATTTTGTACCTGTACATGATGCATCTTGGTTCTCCCCCCTCTTCCCCACCCCTCCCCTCTGTTCCCTCCCTCCCTATTTACAGCAGGTTTATTCATAATTTTCCATATTTTCCCTTTCCCTTTTCTTTCCTTTGTTGCCTTTCTGCTTTTCCCCTTTTTTCTTTCTAGTACTCCTCTCCTTATTGTATATTATCTTCTTTTATATAATATTTATTACACCTCTTTGTCCTTATTTACAGTTATGGTTTCTCATATCAGAGAAACAATTCGATGTGTACTCATGAGTGTCTGATTTATTTCACTTAAAAGTATGTTCTCAAGGAACATCCATTTACATATGAATGACTCCAGTTTTTAGTTGAAATTTCTATAGAGAAACTCCTAAAAATCAAAGTATTGGGCCAAAGGATGTCCCGACCCGCGGGACAACAACGGGGGCGAGGAGACCACCTAGAAGAATGAAAAAGGGACAAGGGGCGCGAAGAATGGAGGCAAGACAGGATTCTGATCAAGCCTCAAAAAATTTTATTGCCATGATCGGTTATATACAGTCCAGGCAGGCAGGGGCAGGGCCATATGAGTCATAAGGTGGCTAGGTACTTGTCGTAAGCTGATTGGTTCTATGTTGGTGGCGAGATATGAACAGCGGGGAGGTGGGATGGGTTTTACTATTGGCGCGCGCGGGCTCTGGAATACGGAAGTCACGAATTATGTTGGACTTTGCAGAAGTGGCTTGCCTCCTGGCTCCCGACAAAAGGATATGTACATTGAACATTTTAAAAAATAAATACCATCAAATTACTTTGCAACATGTTCCCAATGCAGTTTGTAGACAAGAACTAAAGTCAGTAAATAAAGAAACAAGAAGTACGGATGGAGATGGCTCATTAATGATCATTTCAGCAAAGTGAAAGACTGAATGACCGCATAACGATAAGTGCCTTTCTTCTCCAATTTAGTAGAGAGCCTGAAGGTGTCTCTTCCAGGGGAGTCCCACTGGCTTTGTCATCTCTATCTCTATGTGCTTTGTGGGTAAATTCTTTTCTTTATGCGTTTACTTCTGGCTTATGCTATTTGGCTCTTGAAGTAATAAATACTAACAAAGATAGCTTTCTGAGTAAATATCCCACCTGTTGCACATCCATCCGAAAGGTTATAGTATACTTCACCTGAGGCCAAAGTTCCCTTATGCACAATTATAGCCTTCATTAATTTTGAATGACAGACTTACCAGCAGGGCCCAGGCACCCAACTGTTGGAGAAATCACTGATTACAGAAAATCAACACGGCAGCCAGTTTAAGTGCAAAGACCCAGTGACTAGCTGACATTTTATGGGAGTCCAGGAGGGAAGCCCCCATCGGATATAATGGCTAGTTCCTCATATGATTCTACATCAGAACAAACCCTTTCACATTAATGGATAGAATCCTGGCTTTAAAACACAAGCAATCTTTCTTTTCTGGAAATAACTTTTACTTTCTGAGAGCATCCTAACTTCATTCTTTCACTTTGAAAGTACTCTCTCTCTCTCTCTCTCTCTCTCTCTCTCTCTCTCTCTCTCTCTCTCTCTCTCTCATTTATATTTAGAACTGGGTAGGTGGTCTCAGTTTAAATGGTCTCAGTTTTGGTGGTCACATTGAAAGTGTCTAGTCAGGGGCCAGTCACACACATGCCTTCTTCTCTTCATCAGGTGACCCGGATGCTGACTTTGGCCATATCAGGGTCACTTAGCTTCCCCGCAGCCAGCTTAACCTGACGCATGCTGGCCTTGACTTTCACCATGAACACAAGCTGTTTGTGGTCATCTGTCTTCTTCGTGGCTGATTCAGGGGTCTGAGGGAACTTGAATCAGACAGAGGTCAAGCTTGTTTCTCCGGAGGGTGCTTCTCAGGGGAAATTTGATCTGCCTTGGGAACCAGTGTCTTGGGACACCATGAAGTGGCTATGACAGCATTTTTTATCTCTGTCTGTCTATTTATCTGTCTATCTATCTATCTATCTATTTATTGTTGGTTATGGACGCCTTTCACTGCTGCCTTCTGGGCCTCTACTTAGGCTGTAGGAGGAACAGAAGCTTCCTTCTGTGCTTCTAGTGCCATCTTGGTTGAAAGACCTGAGAAGTGGTCTCTTTCAATCCTGATTTACACCAATGCTTTTGTTAAACTTCTAGATTTGATAGCATCCTCCCCCACCCCCATGCTCCTCCTTTGTCCCAGAACATGTTTTTTCTCTTACTCTACTCCCTTGCGGGTTTGGGTTTTCTCTTTAGGCTGTGATTTTTAGTAATTGGAGAATGGAGTTGTGAAACTCTTTAACTACATTGTTAAACTTTTTTTTTTCCCTTTTGTGCTCAGCTGCTTGATCTTGGGACATTGTGAAAAACATCCTCTTTCTTGTGAAACAGAAAAATAAATATTTAATTAATAATATTTATTTGTTATCTATTTTTGCTTCTTTTTACCCAAAAAGCTAGGATGGAAAATTTGAGTTCTGGCAAGTTTTAAGGTACTCTAAAGAACACTTTATATGTGCCTACCACTATTAATTTTTAGAAACTACTTTAATTTATGAAAGTCATCAGGGCAATTATTCCGTGAGGCAGGTGCTACTATTAGCCCCATCTACTACTGAGGACATTGAGGTTTCAAGAAGTTAGGCAACCTGCTGACAGCTATATAGCAGTAGAATGGTACAGCTGGGATTCAAGTGCAAGCTTACTTGACCACTCTACTCATAACCACCATACTGTAATGTTCCTTGCATTTCAAATTATTTGTAAATTATGTTTCCAGAGACACTGTAAGTCAGATAAATTAAACACAGAGCTACTTAGCTGATGTGAAATATAAAGTATCCTGGGATAGAGTCGGGAGAGCAAGTCCAACTCTGTCCTGCATGAGCCCAGCAAGTCCCTGAGCAAGTTGTTGCTCCAGTCCCTGCCTGTGCTTCTCACCCATAAAAATGCCAGTCTTCTAGCACGCTCAACAGAGCTTGGTTTCCTCTTCTTTAGTTTTTCCTATACAAAAATAGATTAAACCTGCCGCTCCCATATCATTTGTGACAGTTAGGGCTGGTAACGGATGAGTCAGTTGGCGCTGGGCTACTTCTCCTGAAACAAAGAAAGAAAAGGCAGTGATTAAATGCCGCCCCCTTGGCAGAAGGCAAGCTGAGCATAATGAGTCAAGTCCAAAGCCGAGAAAATCTTGGTGAAAATAGGGTAGATATATTTTACTGGCTCCAATTTTCTCTGTGTATATTCATCATTGACCATAGAAATGTGGATGAACATGTGATTCATCAGTAGTCATCATCTAAACCTGCTCAAACCATTATGGCGTAATAATGCTACCATGCTGTGTCCACCTAGAAATGAGACCCAGCCACACAAAAGACGTACTAACTTTCTCAAGTACTGTGTGCATCTTCATAACATAGTTTCATACTGTCCCATGTATTATGGGCTGAATTATGTCCACACCATCCCTCAATTCATATGTTGAAGTTCCAACCCCTAGTATCTCAGAATGTGACCTTATTTGGACATAGGGTCCTTAAAGAGGTTATTAAGGTAAAATGAGGTCATATGGTAGTCCCTAATCAAATACGACTAATGTTCTTATAAGAAGTGGAGATTAGGACACAGCAACACATAGACTGAGGGGTAATCCTTCGAGGAGAGATAAAGTGGACATCCTCAAACCAGGAAGAGAGGCTTCAGGAGAAAAAGAACCCTGTTGATACCTTAATCTTGGACTTCTATTTCTGTTAATCAACTCAGTCTATGGTATCTTATTATGGCAGCTCCAGCAAACTAGTACACCATGTTTTAAATATAGGATTGTTTTAAAGTTTGTCTCTTACTTTCTACAAGTCCTTCACCTTCATTAAAATTTTTTCTTTCTTTTTTGCTTGTGCAATAAGTTATACTTATGTATCTAACTTCATCCATGTACTGGGATATTGAGACTTCATAGATGTTAATGGTTTTTGAAGAATATCCAGAGTTTGAGGTAATTCTTGATGAGCACTAGAACATAGCTTCCATTTCTACATCTTGTAAAATCCTAATCTTATTAGTGTTCTCTGTCTTATGTCAGTTCCCCAAAAGATTATTAATTTGTAACTAATACAATAAAGCATGGAATGATACATACTTGATTTGTAATCTCTGGTTGTTCTCCTTTTTTTTTTTTTTTTTTTTTTTTTTTTTTTTTTTTTTTTTTTTTTTTTTTTTGAGACCCAGTCTCCTTTTGAGTTCAATCTGGCCTTGAACTCACTATGTAGTCCAGGCTGGCCTTGAACTTGTGGCAGTTTTCCTGCCTCAGCCTCCTGAGTGCTGGGATTACAGGCATGTGCCGCCACACCTGATTTGTTCTCCTTATTCTTCTCCTTTGTGTTAGGTAAAATAGTAGCAGCAACACTGTCTGTGTCCTTCCAGGGTCACGTTTTTAAACTAGAAACTCCAGAGTCATTCTTGACACTTTCTTTTTCTTTGTCTTTTACATCTAACTCATTACCCACTTCTCTCCATTCTTGCTTTACAATATCTGATGGAAAAACACTTGTAATTTTAAACTGTAACATTAAATTCAAATTGGAAATATCAATATGGATTCATAGATTAAAATATTTGTATGTGTGTATATCCCCTCCAGCTCTGTCCACTGGAGGAATATAGAGGCAGTGACATCTCTCCATCAATCAGCATACTAGAACCATGGTCTTTGTTTCTGCTCATCTTTACCTATTAAACAGACCCAAGCTCTTAGGAGAAATGCCTGATTCCAGGTGTTAAGCAGAAAAAGCATATGGTATGTTTAAGATATCTTGTTGTACCGGACAACAAGAAAGTGCTCAGTGATCTATGGAAGCAAGTTACAGGGACACAGGAGCTAGTTTACAAGGCCTCCCGCCAGCCGAGTTTTAGACCACTTGAACATGTCTGTATTGATTGTAAAACATGGAATATATAAAAATCTGTGAGTCCCAGCGATGACCGAAACAGTGCAAGAAAGGAAATAACACCTCATTTACTATTACTGGAAGTGACTATATGGTAAATCTGTAAAACTGATAGTAAAAAGAACTAGACATTGACCTCTCCTTTTTAAGAAGACTCGCATTATCATCCTAATTGATAAGGGAAAAGCCATCTTTAGAGAAGAATGTCAAAGAATGAATGATAATACTTGAAAGTCACTATTTAGCAACACCCAATCATATAATTGACTCAGGCAAGGGTCATGGGGAAAATATTGTGGAACAGGATATTCACACAGTGACAAAACATCTCCACACAAGTTATTTCCTGATTGCAAAGGAGGTAAAGAGAAGATCTGGCTGTCTCCACTAAGTCCAAGTGCTTGACCTCAGCGTCAGTGATATGGGGTAAATTTGCGTTATGGTTTTCCTGATATGATGCAGATGAAAGTCACAGAACAATTTATAAAGTATTCTTGCCAAAAGTGTTTAACCTGAGTATAATGAAGCCTTCAGACCTATATGCAAATATGCAGGAATTACAGGGGAGTCAAAGAGCAATCAAATTATGAAAACACCTGCAGACGAATCCTAAATGCAAGATTTTCTACCTGACAACTTTTCTGAATTTCTCCAAAAGTCATTATCAGGAAGAGAAGAGAAAACAAGGGGGAGCAGTTGTAGATTAAAAGAGGCTAATGAGATATAACAATCAAATATAATATATGAACCTTGATAGACTCTTACTTTATAAAAATCATTAAAACCTTTAGGAACAGTTGGGAATACACAAATATGGCATATATATTATGTGACATGGATATTACATAATGCTAAGAAACTAATATTAATTTTATCTATGATTAACATTTTGGTTATGTATAAGAGAAGTCTTACTATTAGGAGACACATACTGAAGTGCAAATGTTTTCGTGCAAAATGTAATGGTTTCTACAACTTCCTCTCTTTCTCTCTCTTTGTGTGCGTGTGTGTGTATATTGTGTATAGATATGTGTATGTGTGTATATCGTGTATACATGTATGAAAAGTGTCTTAGTCAATTTATTTGTTGTTGGAAAAAAATATCCAACACCCACAACTTAAAAGAGGAAAGGTTTGTTTCGGCTCAGGGTTTGTAGACGTTTCAGTCCATAGTCAGCTGGCCAGGAAGCAGAGAGAGAGAGAAAGGGAGGAACCCAGAAGGACATAAACCCTACTGGGTCCCTGGTGACTCACATCTTCCAACTAGACCCCACCTCTGAATAGCAAGTCAGCTATAAGACCCCATAATCCAATCATCTTCCAGAAGTCCTGCTGTCATGTGTATGAGGCCCTTAGGAGACATCTAGATATAAACAGGAGCAGAAAGATAAAGCAACTGTAGTAGTCCTCCCTTATCCCTGAGGGATAGGTTCTAAGACCACCCTCCGTGGAACCCTGAAACTGCAAATAGTACTGAACTCTATATACTATGCTTTGTTCCTACAGTAGTTCTTAGTAACCTAACTATTTTTTTCCTTTGCTAATTAGATTGAAGAATTTTGCCTTTTCACTTAGAGGAAGCATTTTATGGTTTCTCTTTGGCATATTCAAATTGCAGCAATTTTGTACCTTGGGACGGTTATAAGGTGAAATAAGGGTTATTCAAATAAAAACACTTCAAAACCCAAACAGTTGGTCTTGGTTGAAAATTAAGATGGTTGCTTAAATGACTTAAGGGAGGGGATCAAATATTTTGTGGATAAGCCGGATAAAAGCCTGATTCATGTCCTTGACGGGGAAGAGCGGGATAGTACAAGATTTCATCACACTACACAAAATGGTGTGCAATTTAAAACCTATGAATTGATAATTTCTGTAATTTTCCAGTTCATATTTCCAGACAATGGTTGATGGTGTGTAACTGAAACCATAGAAAGTGAAATCTTGGATAAGGGGAGACTACATTATTGCAAATAGTTAACGATTATTAAATCTATGTGGAATGTAGGTAGAGATTACACATTTATTTCACTATGCTTTCGATTTTTATCAGGTGAAACAATTTAGAAAATTTTTATATCTTCCCCCACTCTTCCTCTTTTATGTCTCTGTCTCCCATCTCTATCTTCATCTTGAGTCTCCCACCACAACTCTCCCTTCCCTCCTTACTGAACAACTGTGGTAGCCTCCTGAGTAATTTCTGTTGTCTAAATGCCTCCAAGCCATCTGCCAGAGACAACCGCCTGAAAATCAGTTCTCACCATTTTCCTACCTTGCTTAACCTTATCGGTAGTCATGCCTTCCCACCACCCATGCGGTAAAGCATAAGTAAGCTTAGCAATCAAGGTTATTCATACCTTTGCTCTAAACTGCTCTCACTGCACAGCCTCATTCAAAGTGTTCTCCTGCCATCAGATGTGCTCTGCCAGGAGTCCAGACTCAAACAGTGGAGAGAATGTGTGTGGGTAGGGGATGGACTGGAGGGCAGCGTCCCTTTCTGAAGGGAACAGCTGTTCCTTGGGACCAAGTCAGTTTAGCCACAAGAGAATGTGGCTTGGGGTTGCTTAATCTTTGTTTAAGTCAGAAGTAAATATTTGTATAGAAATTCTGCCCAATTTTAAATAACAAGTAAGTTAATTTTTTAAAAATACTGTGAAGGATGAAAAAAATACAAATTGCAGTCAATGTGTGACTTTTCTGTGGCAACACATGGACTGAATGCTTCAATAACCCACACTGAACTCTGTGTCATTCTTTCTTCTGTCACCTTGGCTTGAAATACTTTCTCCCTCCTTTTCATGGTAAAATCCTGTGAATCCTTGAAAAACCAGCAGGAAGGCCATTCACATTGCCCTGGGTGTCCGAGGCAGGGGCTCCCTCTGCAGCACGCCCTGGCCATTCATACAACCTTCTGTCCAGGACTTACAGAGTTACAAAATCTGGTCATCCATCTTCCCCCATTGGATTCTACATCCCTGTGATGAAGAGCAACCTTTAGTTCACTTTTATCTTCTCTGTGCTGCTTACACAGTCTGGTACAGTCAGCATTCAATGAACTCTGTTGACCAATTTGGGAGGTGTTAAAAGTAATGCTGTAGAAGAATTTAGGGCGTGAACTCTACAACATCCAGTTGAAAATATATTTAAGAATGTCTATGAGAGTTGGGGATTTAACTCAGTGGCAGAGCTCTTGCTTAGCATGTACAAGGCCCTGAGTTCAATCCCCAGTACCCCCCAAAGAATGTCTATGAATCAATTGAAGAATATTTCCTATTATTACATTCAAAGTAAGGTCATCTCTTGGAATCACTTATCTATTGCAAGAAATCAAGGTGAACAAGTTTCATTTTAAAAAGGAAAAATTCTCAAATCCATTTTCTTTCTGACCTGTTAACCCCAGAGAATTGTAATAGAGCATTGTTTCAAGAATTGCCTTTTCCGGACAGTCTTGGAAACAGCAGGCCAAAGATGTAAACAAGTTCATTAACCAAACAAGTGCTCTAAACTACATTGAACCTTATAAAGAGAACCAAGTGGAGGGCTGTGTACTGAATCAAGTCACCTCTTCTTTGGGGCATCCATTCCTAGCAGGGTCCTAAACACACAAATCTCTCATTCTTGTCTTTTTCATGCCTTTCTTTTTTAGGATGATTTCTTCCTCATTATTCTTCAAAAAAGACAAACTCAAAACTTAACTTCTTCCAAGAAGCATTTGAGAAATATCACCTGTTTTTATTGTTCCTTTATATTTTATTCTCCATTTATTTGTGTTCTTTTTTGTTGGATATGGCCTATTCTGTAGTGCAACAAGAATAATTATGATTTTAAGGATAAGATAATATGACAATAAAAATCACTTGAGGGCCATTGTTTAAAATAATAGCTTCCCAGACTCCTGTAAAGATTCTTATTCTGTGGCTCTGGCATGGGGTGTTCACAGGTATTTGTCTTTTTGACAAGTACAGCTGCTAATTCTTGTCATCAGCCAAACCTGGGAAGCACTAACATCATCTTTATGAGCTTAGATTTGGGGGTAAGACTGATCAGGTTTGAGGCTGGGCTCTTTTATTTTGTTTATTAGCTGCCCATAAAAGTAGGCAAGTTACCAAGTCCAAAGTCACTGTTTTCTCATTGAGAAAATTGAGGATGTAATTACTGTTAAAGGGTTGTTCCAGAGACTAAACGATTCATGCAGAGCATAAGCGCATTGTCTAAGTGCTTAGGAAATGTCTAACAATTATGTTTATATTTGCTTCTAATTTTCTGGGTTACATTACTAAGATTCAAGTTGATGGTTTCTTTAGTTCTGTCACGTCATGGTGATTTAGCATAGGGGAACCAAAAGATTTTACCCCAGCCAAAGACTAGTGTTGAGAGGCTGCTGACCTCTGCCAATTTTTTTATTACCTCAATGAAGTAGTACCTTTTTTTCTCTTTAATTTTACCTGTCATCTCCATTAAATTATAGAAAAGTCTTTGAGGCCAGTGACCTTGTCTCCTAGTTTTGTTATACAGTACATCTTATCTCTCATACAGTGGACTATCAACAAAGGGCATAATCTACTAGAGGACACTCTTATTTCATATAACTATAAAAGTATTATCTCTTACTTAGGTTACTATAACTTCTGATGGGTCTTTGGTCTTATACTTTTGCCTCTCTACAAGGCTGTCTGTACACACAACCAAAGTGATTTTTAACAATATAATCATGACATGTCACTTCTATTTTAAATCTTCCAATAGTTCCCACTGTATTTAGAATAAAACCCCAACTCTTCATCATGGACTTGTAAGCCCTACTTCATCTGGGCTGGTCTGTTTGTCTGACTTCATCTCCTGTGATTCATTTCCTAAATCATAACATTCCAGCAACAATTGCTATGGTTTAGATATGGCTGGAGTATGTCTCCCAAAGACTTGTGTGTTGGAAGCTTGGTCCCCAGTGTGGCACTGTGAGAGGTGTGGAAGCTTTAAGAGGTAGGGCCCAGTGGGAGGTCCCTAGGTCACTGGGGGCATACCTTTGGAAAAGATTAAGGTAGCTCCCACTAGATTGCTGGGCTCTTATAACAGTGAGTTGCTTTAAGAGCAAGACGGAACCCAGAATTGCTCTTTGGTTTCCTGTTTAGAGATAATTTTTTTTCTTCCTACATGCGCTTCTACTGTTATGCCCACACTAGAGGCCAAACCAGTGGGACCACCCACTGTTGGACCTCCAGAAATGAGAGCTAAATAAATCTCTTCTCTATAAAGTTACCCAGCTGCAGGTATTTAGATATAGTCATGAAAATCGAACTAACACACCATTCTTCCCTTACATCTACACATGCCCTTCACTTAGACGTCACTTTCTCAGAGGCTTTCTTTCACAGACCTGTCTAATATTTTCCACCCATTAGTTTATCCCACTTTATTTTTTCTGTTACTTACCTCTGTTCAATATTACACCTACTAGTAGCTAAAATTAGCTTGTTTCTTTATCGAACATTCCATGAGAGTGGGCATCTTGTCTACCTTGTATGCCCTGCATTAGGGTTGAATTTACTGAGAAATGAATTTAGTAGATGAAAATCTATAGGGGCCAGTATATTTCAGCTTTCTCAAAGCAAAGAATTCTTACCAAACAAAATATTTAATTCTAAATTATTAATTTGGTGTTTTGGTTTTTACTTTTTTCTTCATAATTAATAGGATTCTATACGTATAATAAGTTCTTAACACACCCTTAGCAATTTTGTGAGTCCTGTTCTACAGGAGCCACCACCAGGGGGACCAGTAGCTGTGAACAGAAAACTTGGTTTAGAGAAAGCAGACCTGCCCCAGGTTCAAGGCACTGAGTGTCCTGCAGCATGCCCCCTCCAGGGTTCCCCAAGGCGCTGCAGGGAGAGGCAGCAGGAAGCAGGAGAATCAAGACTGTCATTCAGAGGACACCGAGGAGAATCAGCGAGAGAGCGCTCTTTGTGGTAGGCCTGGGCTGCAGCAAAACGCTCACTAGCCTACAGCAGCTTTAGGCCAGTGGCAGCAGCGTACAGAGAGGGTGACAGTGGCAGTGACAGGTAGGAGTGGCGGTGGTGATGCCAGCAGAATGTTTCGGGGAAGCACTGATGTTGAAGCAGCCATCCCCCATGCTCAAGGCATGCAGGACCTGGGAAGTGAGTGATGACTGCCGGGACAATCCAGCAGCAGCCCGATGGGAGCTGATCACTCACATTCAACTAGGTGGCAGGAAGGAACTCAAGGATTAGCATGCCAGCAGCTGACTATGTGTGATCTCAGTCAGATTATTGGCTTTGTTGTCATTTAGGTTGTATTGACCTTTCAATATTTTCTCAAGGATTATGCAAAATAACATAAGTACTAGATGTAGCCAGTTAATGTTTGCTTTCATTGCTGAGCAAGCACCACATCATAATTAAAACTGAACAGGTAAATGCTACATTAACACCTTTGTAAAAAACAATGATAAGTCAGACATTGTCCCTGTCTTCAAAGAGTTTATAACATGAAAGGGACATGATCATCCAAAAGTAGAGAGTGCAAAGTGTAGCCCAAAGAAGTACCAATAGAGTGTCAGGTATGTTTATATGTATGGGATCAATTTCAACATGAGGGACCAAATAAGCTTTATGCATGAGCCTTGGATCTTGAAGACTGGGTATGATCTGGGCACATGAAGAGATGGCTACATGATATTCCAAACTGAAGGAATGATGTCATGGAGAAGGGACAATGCATAACTTGCATAGAATAGTTCTGTTTGGTTAAAGCACAAGGCATCCTGAGGGGGGAAATGTAGACACATAAGGAGAAGTTATAGATGAGCTGATGAATATCAGATTTTAGGTGTTACTCACTAGGAAATAGGCATTCATTTAACATTCTGAGCAGGAGACTGAAACCCTCAAAATGGACTTCAAAAAATTGAACCGAAGAAAGCTTCCTATAGCAGTCTGGTTTGAATGTCTACTGTGTCTAGATAGTGCTGTAGGTTCTGGACACATCAATTAACAAACCAACAATCCCTGAGTTCCAGGAGCTTATAAACCACTGAGATGGGTTGTAGGAAGTATTGTCTGAGATGAGATGGAGACTGGAAGGTTACCTAGGAGACTCTTATAATTTGTTCAACCAAGAATTAGTAAGGATCCAGACAAGGTTAGGTTCAGAAAGATAAAGGGAACCAAGGCAAGTTTCACTCTGAAGATAGAATCTACAAAGATAGCAACTAACTGTGGGCAGAACCAGAGAATCGAGAACCAATGTTGATTATAAATTTGATCCAAGGGTCTGATGCCATTAAATGGAAAAAAAAAAAGCAAATCTTGGACAAAAGTAAAATTTGAAGGAAAGACAATGTGCTCACTTTCAACATACTCAGGGTGTTGGATTAGTGATCATTTCAGTACACAGTGTCAGCAGACATTTGGAAACAGGAGTTGGAGCTTGGAAAACAGGTCTATCCTAGAGATACAGATTTATGGGTCATAAAAGTAACAGTTGAAATGATGAGAATGGAGAATGTTGACCCAAAGGGAGAAAAAAGAGAAGAATATTGAACTCTTAAAGAATAAATATATCAAACAGAAGTGGAAGAAAAGGAGGAGAGGATAGAGAAGGAATAATAAGAAATTTAGGAGGAAAACTAAGAAAGTTTGTAAAGTTAAATAAGGGAAAATTTCAGGTAGGAGATGATGATCGGAAGTATCCAGTGTGAAGAACTTCTACTTCTGGCTGTTACGAAGTTGCTGGTACAGCCCTCTTGCCATAAACAGCTGGGAAACTGGACAAAGCATAGGAAGCAACTATTTTCAGACTTGTATTTCAGGAGGTGCTGATTTTGATCCCTGAGTAAAGGAAACACATGAGATGAGCCCCTAGGTCACTTGGCTCTCTTTCTAGGGACACAGGAAAATGGAGCCTGAGTTGCTAACAGTTGTCTTACTGAGCTGAGGAGGTAGAGATCAGAGTTCAGGCTGTTGAGGTGGCTGGAATTTGTAGTCTGGGGTAATGAAGAGGAAAGAGTTGCACAGAGAGAGGTCTGGAAATCTGTACAGGGATATGTTCACTTCTCTGTCTATACTAAGCTCCTCATTCTCTGGGTGGGGCAATGCAAAGCCTGGCAGAAAAAGACTATTGGGTAGCTGTACGCTGAACAGAGATGCAAAACGTTCACAGAACTAGAGATGTAGACATTGAGTAAAGAATCTCAGTGATTCCCTGGGGTTTTCTGTGAAGATCCCTGGAAGACCATGCCTCAGAAAGAGAAGTACTCTATCCTGAGAGTAGAGGCTACTCTAATCTCATCCAAGTGAAGCTTGAAAGCAGCCTTGTGAAGATCAGGCCAAGCCACCAGTAAATTACTGAAGTAACACTTAACACCCTGAATCCAAAGCCAAGAACCTAGTATTTAATGCTTAGTATACAATTTTAAAATTTCTAAATACGTGAATGACTACAAATTTTTAAAATTCAATTGAAACATGCCCAGAGATGACAGAGATGTTGGAATTAGCAAGCAAGGGTTTTCAAACATCTTTTTGAATATGTTTAAAGTTTTAAAAGAAAATATGGACTGAAGAAAATAAAGGGGCATTGTCACTAAAAATGGAAATATAAAAAAGCTAGCTGGAAATTCTAGAACTGAAAAATTTAATACCTGAAATGAAGATAAAAATCATCAAAGGGGCTTAACAACAAATGGAGGGATGGCTACAGAACAAAAAATTAGTGAACTTGAAGACAGTCCAATATAAACTATTTGAACTGAATCACATAGAGAAAAAAATGTTGAAGGAAATGAGCAGAGCCTCTTTGTGGAATAGTATGGGGTGGAGTAATGTATATGAAACCAGAGATCCAGAGGAGAGGAAAGATTAGGACAGAAAAATATTTAAAGAAATAATAGGTGAAAAAATTTCAATTTTGATGAAAAATATTAACTCATGAATCTAAGAATATCATTGAACCCCAAGCAGAATAGAAACAAAGAAAACCACTTCCAGGCGTATATCATAGCAAAATTCCTGAAAGCCAGAGATCAAAGTCTTAATAGCAACTGTAGAAAAATGACCCACTCTGCACAAGACTTGGGAGCAATAATGATGACTTCTTGACAGGCCATAAAACAGTAGCATAAAATCTTTATAGTATGGGAAAAAATAAAATATGTTAACTTGGGATAAGGAATCTAGTGGAAAAAAATTTAAATGAAAAGGAAAGCAAAGAAAGAAGGAAGGGATAAAGAGAGGGAGAAATTTCTGGGTAAGAGAGAGATTGCTAGATAAGAGCTAAGAGAATTTGTCAGTGGGACACTTGTACCATAACACATATTAAATCTGAACACACCGGCGCATGCCTGTAATCCAAGCTACTCAAGAGGCTGAGGCAAAAGGATCACAAGTTTAAGGCTACCCTGGGCAACTAAGTGAGACCCTGTCTCAAAATAAAATTTAAAAAGAGCTGGGGTGTAGCTCTCTGGTAGAGCACATGTTTAGCATGTGCAGGGCCCTAGGTTTGATTGCCAGTAGCACACATACACACACACACACATGATATACTGAAGAAAATCTTCAGGCTTAAGGAAGTGATACCAGATAGAAACACAGAGCAAATGAAAAATGAATACTGTTAATGGTGGCAAATATGTGGGTAAATAGAAATTACTTTTTTCCCTATTCATTATTAAGAAAGTAAGGTGCTTAGTGTCTTAGTTACTTTCTTCATTGCTGAGACAAAATGTCCAACACCCAAAGTTAAAGAAGGAAAGGTTTATTCGAGTTCACAGTTTGTAGAGGTTCCAGTTCATAGTCAGCTGGCTCCAAGGCAAGGTGGCATGGCAGAGAGGCATCACAGAGGAGAAATAGTCCATGGCAAGCAGGCAGGAGACAGCAAAGCAGCAAGCAGCAGCAGCAGCCTGCCTCTCCTTTTTATCCCTTTCAGGTTACCTGCCTTTTGGGTGGTGCCACCCACACCTAGGGTGAGCCTTCCTATCATCCACACCCAGAACTGTGCTAAACCAATCAGTGGACTGATTTAGTAATCATGGACCCTTAATTCCAGCGTCACACAACTAAATCCCAGTATCACACATCCTAGATCCAGCCACCTCCCCAAACTCCCAGCCATGAGTACATGAGGTTTTGGGGAGACATCTGTAGCATTAAGTTATAGAGCTGAGTTCTTGGTAGACATTGCAGTTCTTGACAGCCAGGAAATTTGAGGTCTGGTCCATTGTTATTACCTTAGGTAAGTGGTTTAATCTCTTAACCTGTTTTGATTATGGGCCAAGTAGAGTTCTAATACTGAATATTCCACTTTCATTAGTAAGCATTCAAGAAACATTTTCTCTTTATCATTGCCATTTCATTGCCTTACAAGGGCTGTATACTCATTGCTTCTCACATTTTAATGTGTATTTGAAATCACCTGGGAATCCTACTAATTTAAACTATAATATTAAGCTTGTAGTATGGGTAAAAAAGATAGACACATCAATAGAATAGACTAAAAAATCCTTTTGTATCCCTTTTACTTCAAATTTATTGTTACTTCTAACCTTTGTACTTTACATTTAAAGCAAATCTCTTTTAAACTGTATATTGCAGGTTCTTGTCTTTCTATTCAGTTTCATATCTGCTTTTAAATTGAAGTGTTTGCCCAATTACATTTAATATTCTTTTGAAGTTGGGTTTATTCTACCATTTTACTCTTTGTTTTATCTCATCTAATTTTTGTTTTGTTTTTCTTGTCATCATCGTCCTTTTGTTTCTCCTTTCCTTCCTCCTTTTGGATTTGTTGAGATTTTTATGTATTCCATTTTATCTCATCTAATGGATTAAAAATTAGACTTTTTTTTTAATGGCTATTTTAGGAATTTCTAGTATTCATCCACTCATATGCATTCTTAGCATACTTTGATATATGTTAGAAACCTCACAATAAGTTTCGCTATTTTGCGTTAAGTAATCGATTGTCTGTTAAGTAATTTAAAGAAAGTTGATAGTAGGGCAATTCTGGAAAACTTCTTAAATTTACTCTGATTCCTGTGTTTCCCAATCATAGTATATGAAGTCTTTCATCATCCCACCTGCTGGGTTGAGTGAGGGAACCTCCGGGGAAGTCCCGACTACTGTCCCAATGGCTACCCCTCATAATCTGTCTAAAGTTCACTGGAGAAACAGGAGAGCAGGTTACTGGAGAGGAGAGAAAATACTGGTGACGGGCTGAAGAGAATGAAACCGCTTTAAGTCTTTTTTTTTTTTCTTCCAGAACTTGGGATGTACTTTATTTTTTTTTAAGTCTGTATTTTTAAATCTCATTAAGCTTCCCTTTTTGTGAAATATGACTTGAAGAGATCTATTTCTTTTTTGAAAGCAAGTTGTAAGTCACTTGGAAGTCCTTTCATCCAGAGAGATGCTTATAATTATATTTAAATTGTCAGTAACTGAATTCCTGCTCCAGAAAGCAAAATGCAAATACTAGGAAATGAACCTTTACTTAAAAATCTCTGGAAGCAGGAGATTTGCTTCCTCTCAAGGGCAACCTACCACTGATGATTTAATAATATATTACATGAGGGATTATATTTTTGAAATTACCTTTTGTAATCTTTTTAATGTAGAAAAGTAGGATTAAATCTGCATGTGTCATATTTGAAATTGTGTTCAACAACTTAGCATTAATAGGTATTTCTCAATCATGTTCGCAATTAGTGTATCTCAATTAAAAAACATGTTCACATTATACTTTAAATCTGCATCACCTTTGGATATTCTTGTATTTTGTAAGAATGGAAAGCTTTTATAAAAAAAAACTTCATTAATAATCTGAATTGGGCTCAGTGTGAAAAAGAAAGTTGGGGCCTAGTTTTAGTTACTTTCTCATTGCTGAAACAAAATACCAAGAAATGGAAGGAAGAAAAGTATTTTAGCTCACAGTTTGTAGAGATTCAATCCGTAGTCAGCTGGTAGGCAGGCCAGGCAGCATGGCAGAGGGCCATCCAGAGGAGAAAGTTCATGGCAATGCAGGCAGGAAGCAGGGCATCCTTCCTTCTTCTTTCCCTTCCATGCTACAAGCCTGTGGGTTGGTGCCACCCACATCCAGAGTAGGTGTTCAGTAAATCCCTCATCCACACCCAGACCTAGTCTAAACCAATCAATGGACTAATCCAGTATCATACACACATGACCCAGTCACCTCTCAAAAGCCCCACTTATAAGCACATGAAGCTTTGGGGGGACATCTAGATGTAAGCCATAATAGGCCATCTTTATAGTCAGTATTCCTTTTTTTGCCATAGATTGATGGAGCATTGGTGTGAAAATTTAAAAAGAATTTTTTTTCTTTCAATCTTAAATGTATTACTAAGTACCATTGTGTTTCACCTTTGGAAATCCTGTGGCTTTGGGGGCAGTAACTGGCTGTGTGTTATAAGCCAATATAGAACACGACTCATGGACATTCTTTGCATTCTGACTGCTGTTCGTGGCTGTGTTTCTTTACCTCCTAGGCTTCATGACAACTTTCATTTCAGTAAGTCCTTGTGCTTGTGACTGCTACGTGTCTAGTTACTGGGTCTACAGCTGGCCTTCCAGGTGTTCACTGTTCTGAACTCACAGACAACACACACGGTTATCAGAGTCACAGTGCTGTTCTCTTAGGTGAAATCATCCTGATGGTATTCAAAAACATCTGGTATAAGAATTTTTTTTTTAGTTAATGAAGCAGAAACACAAGCTGTAAACAATGTCTGCACATACCTTGTATTCTTTTATGCAGATGTCTGCAATATTAGCACCTGCAAGAGGATGTATTATATGTTTTATATTTGTCTTAGTGTTTGTGCAGAATGATGGCAGGAGAACAAACTGGGATTTATTTCTTACTAGTTAGCATTGGTTGATGATATTCCTGTGAGGGGTTATGGTATTAGGTTAAACCATGAGAAATTGCTATTTGTGTAGGCAATTAGATATGGCTCAGGCAAATAGGAAGCAAAGCAGCTTCAGTTCTAAGAAACAAGACATATTTTAATTAGTTCTCACTACATCATTGTGAGTCTGTTACAAATATTTTAAATTAATACATCTAATTTAAAAACTGGAAATCTTGTCTTGAAAGACAAGATTTGTTTTGTTCTTTTTCTTGCTGTTTTTGCTCACTGCCATTACTCCTCCCTTGTTTTCAAGGAAAATGGAGGCTACATACAAGCATCTCCTGACATTTGCCATCTGTAGCCCCTTGAGAGGCAAACAAGTAAAACCACAAATATTACTTATTTGATTGTGGTTTTAGATACTTCTAACAATAATTTAAACTTGCAGCTGTTCCTTTATGAATTTTTATGAATCCTTTTTTTCTGTAAAGAAGACAATTCCATCCCAGGAATATATCAGCAGTATTGAAATGCCTTCCCTTTCCTCCTTTCTCCATATTTCTATGTTTGCTGTTTCATCTGTACAGAAAGGGAGTGCTGGCAGCTTCTGCTGGGGCTTCTCAATAGGAAACAGTTCAAAATAAAGACAACAGCTATTTTCAAGACACACCTTCTAAAATTATATTCAGGCGAGTTAAATTTGAGAGGTCATCTTATAGCTAAAAGTAAATGTATTCGATATAATCATGTTAATCAAAAATGTACTTGCATTCAAGTGTTCTTATACTGTATATCAGTAGTCCTGAATGGATTTAAATTATATTGACAGAAAACATCTATTTCCATACATTTTCATATACCAAGCAGGTTTCTAAACCAGGTCTTTTGCATGGCTGTTTTTTTTTTTTTTAAAAAGAACATAATTCAGCCAAGGCTGATCTTGTTTTTCCTTTATTCTTTAAGCCAGGAGCAATTACTTTCATTTCGGGATTAAGCGCTGTAATGTTGCCGTTGGTCGCCGAGGCTCCTGGTTTCAGCATGTCTTCTTGGTTCCCAGCCAGCCCTGGGTGTGCAGGTAGCAGCTGTGGCTGGGAGTGCCTCTCCAGCCTGCATTCCTTGGCCATGAATTTCGCAGCTCTGTTTATCTGATGAAGACCTCCTGGTAGTGAATTGCTCATGACATTGTCACACAGGCTTTAATGAATGATATGGAAAGATACTGAATGTTTTTCCTCCTGGAATGCCAACCAATCTTGGATTTACCAGCCCCTACACTCTGGCTGATTACCCCAAAGGCCTGGTACTGAGATCCTGTGAGATCCGTCCTACATAAACCAAATTCTAACAGGGTGCTTCCAAGTTCTCTCTGTGAGCCTGCCACAAAATCCTGTCCAGAGAATTTTCCAAAATTACTTTTTCCCATTCACTGAGTTTCACTTCTCCACCCTAATCATTTACTGCAATTTATATAGTTGTTCCTCTGGGAATTGGTTTCAGGCCTGCCCCCCCACCCCGCTCCATGCCAAAATCCAAGGATGCACAAGTGTCTTGTATAAAGTGACATAGCGGGCTGGGGATGTAGCTCAGTGGTAGAGCGCCAGCCTCGCAAGCACAAGGCCCTGAGTTCGATCCCTAGCACCAAATAAATAAATAAATAAATAAAGTGGCATAGGATTTGCATATAACCCATAAACATCTTCCATGCCCTTCAAATCCTCTTTAGGTTACTTATAATACCTAATACAATGTAAATCTTGTGTAAATAGTTGTTTTACTGTATTATTTAGGGAACGACGACTAGAAAACTTATCTACATGTTCAGTACAGATGCAGTATTTTTTTTCTAAATATTTTTATCTGTGGTTGGTTGAATCAGAACGTGCGGATCCTGAGGATACAAAGGGTTGTCTGTACTTTGAGTCTATAAATGCCATTACTTCAGCACACAAAGCTCTCTCTTCCTTCTCTTGAAACTCAAGGCTTTCCTTGGGATACATGGAATGGACTTATAACATGACTTTTTCATTATTTCATATTTTCATTCTACTTTCCTAAATCAGATTTTAAATTCTGTGGTATAGAAGACCCCAAGAACTAGAAATATCTATACAGACAGAGTGAAAAAAAAAATACTGAACTATCTTTGTTCTAAGTGATCCAGAAAATTTGCCTTAACACACTCAGAAGACTCAATCGACTCTTCTGCTCTAATATGCGACTCCTTGCCCTGCCTGCCCTCTGCTGGAACTGCTGAGCAGAAAGATGGCCAAAGCAGGGCATCAAAAAGGAAATGTGGAAAAACAAGGAATCTCTCTGATCAAGAAGTAAGTTAAATAACTGATCTGAGTCCACAGCCTAGATCTTTCCATCTTCACATTATATGCCTTTGGATAGCTAGCAGCCTCCTCAAGGACTCCTTATTTCAGCTTTGCACAGGTCTGTGATTCTGCCTACCCACATGAGGTAGACCAGATGATCATGCGTGACGTATTCTTCTTCTGTGCTTATTTCATCTCCAGAACCTTCCAACAGTTGGCAGATAGCTGAGTCTGGTCGTTCCCCCTCCCAAACACAAATGCCCTCCCTGTTATCAGACCCCCAGAGCTTCACCTCCTCCATCTATGAAAGGCATTTATAAAGGTCTGGCAAAGACTGCCAATCTGGTAATGCAATGCAAGCGATAAGTATGAAACTCTAGACTGGATTCCTGTTTCAAAGGGCAGCAGGATGTGTCAGCTGCAGGGGCAGCCCATTGCCCTGGGAGAGGAGAAGCAAGAATGGGTGATCACTCCATGACCAGTGCCCTCCTGAGAGTGCAGACAGTCTCCCTCCCCTGCCTGCTCTTGATCAGGTGGCTGGCTGTTATTGTGAAAAAGAGGAGGAAAAATGTGTGGGTTTTTTTCCCCTCCTTTTATTATTGAAAGAGTCTCTAGGGGAAGCAGAATCCATTAGCTGAATCCTTTTCAGTATCCATGGTTAATTAATTTAGACTGCTTTAATGCAATTTTATTATGTAGCCTTTAAGAGCTGTTCTGGTAAATGCCCATCGCATAAATACTAGGATTACTTTATATGTTTGATGTCCTTTTGGAAGGGTGGCTCTGAGTTATGATCCAAATATTAATCTGCACACAATTCCATCCATCCAGATAATGCAAAGATGATTCTTCATCTTTTGAGCATTGTTCGATACATTTGGAAGTGGGAAAAACTCCTCAAATATGACACCACGCATTTTAAATCACTGAATGTCAGTCAAATTGTCTCCCAAATCAGTTGACAATCAGTTTCACCACCCTATGGACTAAATTATTGGCTTCTGCCCTTCATTCCGTAAATTAAACACTAGGCTTTGAATTACTAGGAGAAATAACACAGTTAGCCAATAAACCTTTCTTATAAAATGACAGTATCTAAATTTATTATATGCATTAACATTTATTCATGCCTAAGATTTCATCAATCAATTTTCCATTTTAAAAATATGTCGCTGGAAACAACCATGGAGAAATGCTGAGTTCCAAAAGCAATGTTGTGAAGGGCAGCAGGTCTAGCATTCCAGGCGCATGTTTAACTAAATTATAGTCAATAACTGTGTGGATCCAAGTGTAAGCCCACATTTTTAAAGTATGTACCTTATAAACTGACTCTCTTGGAATGTCAGAATTTTAAAAAGAAAATATTTGGATTCCACTGTATAAAAGGTGTGCTATATTTGTTCAATATTACAGCAACCTATGATATTATTTTAAAATATTTATTTTGCCACTCCGACAGCCTTCTACATTGCGCTAGAGTTTTAGTTTTGTTTACAGTACTACATTTCAATAGCTGGCTCCAGATTAAATGAATATTATATTTTTGTGGTGGTTCTATTAATTAGTTGCTTTTGAAAAATATTTTAAGCTGAAAGTCACTCCAAAATAGAAACTCTAAGAATGACTACCACCAAGTAAATGTTAATTTAAATCACATGTTCATTTCATGCACTCAACAAAAAATATATTTTTCACATATCTGACTTTATCCATAGATATTATGGTTTTAATGTCCCCTTCAGAACTCATGTTGTATTTTGTCATTTGTCATTGTACCAGTATTAAGAGGTGGGACCTTCATCACACACAAAAATTATATATATATATATACACACACACACACACACAAATATATATGATTGCCACAACACAAAAGGAGATTAATTAGTGATTAATATATGAAAATGCGTCTATATGTCTCCGGGAACAGTGATACAAAGTTTAATTATTATTCCTCCATTTCATGTACTATAAGATCAAATGTAATTAAAATTGAAAATGATGCATGGCCAAAAAAATAAAAAAGAAAGAAAAGAAAAAGAAAATGAGGTGAGACCTTCAGGAGCTAATTAGGTCCTGCAGGTTCCACGCACGTGAATAGTTTAATGCCATTTTTCACAGGAATGAGTTACTAGCAGGAGTAGGTTCCTGATCCAAGGGGTGATTTGGCTTGCGTCCTTCTGCCTGTCTGTGCTCATTTGCTTTTCTCCCATGTTGTCTGAGAGATTCAAGGCCCTCATCAGACACTGGTGCCATGCTCCTGGATGTCCCAGACTCTAGAACTACAAGCCAAATAAACTTGTATTTCTATGAATTATCCAGTGTGTGGTATTGTTACAGCAACAGAAAATGGCAATTATCAGAAAGGTGGGCATGGCATTTGGGGTTCAAAATACTTTCAGAAACTTATGAAAATATTTTAATTTATTTTATAACCAAAGGAAAAAATGAAATTTTAGGTCAAAGAAAATGTTTATAAACAATCGTTCTTTGGAATTCTTGGGGAATTGGTTCCAGGACTCCCCTAGGCTAGTAAAATCCATAGATGTTCAAGTTCCTATGGACGGCCTCCCATATATTCTAAATCATCTCTGGTTACCTATAATAACTAATACAATGTGAATGCTGTGTAAACTGTTGTAATACTGTATTCTTTAGAAAATAATGACAAGAAAAAGTCAATATATATTCAATACATATACAATTTTAAAATACATTTTTGATATGCAGTGGATTGAATCCATGGGTGTGGAACCTATGGATACAGAGGGCCAACTATATAATATGAATATATATATATATCTTTATATTAACATGGTCATTAAATATAATTTTTAATATTTTTTAATGGAGGAAGGAGGTAAGGAAAGCAAAAGTTTCCATGACTCATAAAAATCATAATGTAACTCTGCATAATATATGCAAAATTTATTTATTCTAGATTCTAGGGATAAAAAGATGATTTAAGACAGCTTATGTATCAAAAGCATTTAGAGTCTAATGATGAATATGGACATAAAACAGGTATGTAGTTCATAATATTGTTGGTTTTCTTGAAATTGTTTGAAATAATAATTACAGGCTGAAGGACAGAGGACTTTACTACAAAATGTCATTTAATACATAGACTGGTCATCCTTTCAGATAAACTTCTACAAAGTATCATTTATATATATTATATATATTATACATTATAATGTTACAGAAACAATTAGTATAACTGTATATGTTTATTTGTTTCAAACAACACTGATAATTGCCATCCAGACCTGTAAGACAAAATATTCATAGTTTATAAATTCCATTTGTCAGTAAGACCACAAAGGAAATTCTGGGCCTGGTGCATTAGTGGTCCAATGAGGAAAACAAGAAGTGAGAGCTCCAGCTAAGCAGAGTTTACTTACTTGGGTCTGTATGAGTTTTACTGAGGCTTCAGAAACGGAACAGAATCGTGGCTGTTCTTTCTCTCTTCATAAAATTTCTCATTTATATGAGCTTCAACATTTATGTTTTTCAATTACCGCTTCTAATGCCACAACTGGATAATCAGACTGTTCTCCTTAACCTAAATCTTCCTTGTTAATAGTTGAGCCCATTTCCACATTTTTTGTTGTCAATTAGACAATGATTTTAGAACATTGTCTATTTTTAGAGTAATATTACCTGCATTATCTTATTACATGCACAAAAGCTTTTTGAATAAGTAGGACATCATAGGACACTGGAAAAAGCACAGACTCAGAAAAATCTGGCTGTAAGTCTGTATTTTGCCAATCAGGTTGTATGACCTTGGCCACTTCATTTAGCATCTTTTGTATCTCAGCTTCCTCATCTATAAAATGGGGATCAATACGCATGCCTCACAAAATTGATGTAAGAATTAGAAAAATACATGCTAAGCATTAGACCAGTACCTGGACTATTGCAGATGCTAACTAAGTCGTTGCTGTTAATATTGGCTATATTTTACAAATCAGGAAACTGAAACAGACATATTAAATACCTGGTCCAATATTGGGGGGGTTAGGACACCCAGTTATTCCAGGCAAACTTCAGCCTTAGTTTTGACCAAGTCTTATTGACAATGAGGATGTAGGACCCAAAGAAGGTACAGAAGCAAGGGTACAGAAGGAGCAATGACATCAAATCACCCAGATGATCAGCATACGGGTATATTTATTGAGCATCTTGTAGGTAGAAGGCATTCTGTGTACAGGTGAGCCAGGGTAAGTTGCAAAGGACCGAATCTCTACTTGCTCACACAAAAATGAGAATTTGCTGGCTGGTATCACATACAGGATGTGCAGGCTGGTGCTGGGGATGCATACATCCAGCGGCAAGAATAATTTTAGGGCTCTCTATGATTAGTCCAATTACGTGTCTATGTCACTGTTATCATTAGAATGGGAGGTATATTGGGCCAGAAAAATAGTAACATTTACTTTCCATAAAATGCAATAAATTAGTACTTTAATTTAATGGTAAAGTTGGTTCAAAGAGCTTAAGAAATTAGACTCTCAGATTGGCTGAGGTCCTGCGAGGCCTGAGTGGACCTGTCATGTGGCCTAAGCTAAGAAAGGAGGCCTGTCACACTTTTGTTTCCCGATTGTGTTATCCATAAACAAGTGATGGCAAACCTTTAGAGACCAAGTGCCCAAACTGCTCTTGATGTCGTCTGGCACAGCCACTCCTTTCCGAGTGTGTGCGTGGCCCCTATGCGCACTGTTGTCTGATGCTCGGCTGCTGGCTGGTGGTGCTGGGGCAACTTGGCTTGCTGCCAACCGAGAGGCCTCTGTACAACCGCTGCAGGATGCATGCCATAGATTTGCCATCACTGTTGTAGACTATAGATTTACATTTTGTTTTCAACATGCATACTGTTTGAAGAACAAAAGCGATAAGCACTCTGGTATTATCTTAGAGAAAGCAGCACCCTATAAAGAGAATGGCCAGAGACCAGACCACAGATGGCATCTCTCTTGTTTGAAAAACTGCAGGATGTCTTGTTCTGTCGGAAAGCATTTTCCTAAGAGCTTGCTTGGCGTTTTGGTTTCCTGTAGAATTTCCTGAGGCAGAGTGCTTGAAGCAGACTTACACATTGGATTGTATAGTGAATGAGCTTGTCTTAATGTCTTTGCTATTTAAGACATTAAGCTGTTTGCTCTTGTCTCCACTGACTCTGACTCGGTGCCTGGTCACCATTACATTAGTGGGGCCGTTATGTTGTATTCGGGGTCTGGAGAGCTTGTGCCTGGGTGCCGACAAGCCAGCTGGTGTTCTCACTTTTCATCTCAGCATTATCGTCTCCCCACTGGTTTCACATTTCTCCTGTGAGTTTGGCCCTCAATTCAAGGTTACCTTGATTGCTTTCAAGTCTCTAGTCATGAATCTTTCTAGACAATTTTTTTCCTCAAGAGTCCTGTCTTTTCATGAACATGGTTTTTCTGTCTCAAAATCAGAGGTGTGCTTACTTTTTTCTGCACTAAATTTTTCCTTCTTCGACCTCCACAGGAAATTCACTCAACTTGTTACTTGATCACTTCATCTTCTATTTGCATCTTCAATTATTCCTTTTCACTGCATCTTTCTCCACTTACCCACCTGAGACTGCCGCCTGGAGAAATCATCAAGTGAGGGCACATATGAGAAGAAGTCTGCCATACAAATGTGGATTACTATCATTATTCTGTCTTTCCTCTTCGTTGTACAATCATCTGAAAAAGTAACAGTATAAAATATTTTGTGATTTTACTTTACTATTGCTCAACTCAATAATTAGTGGCTTAAAATCTGATCTCTGTCTCCTAAAATACTAGGTTGAAGGACTGTATCTTTGTTTTCCTTTTTTCCAGCATTTGGCACAGTTAACTACATGCTCCTTTCTTGGTTTCTGTACTCTCACTGTCTTGGTTCACCTCATTTGCCTCTGACCACTTCTCTTTCTTCTTTAAATGGTCATCTTCTTCCTTGTACCTCTGGATGTGAGAAGTTTCATGTATTCTCTCCTCTCTGTCTCTGTCTTTGTTCTCCTAAATATTTCTTGAAACCACCCTCCAATCTGTCTTCCCTTCAACCTCTGTGAAATGTCTGCTCATAATTTTAACCTAGAAGCCTCACTAGCACTCAGACACAGTCTACTATATATTAAAATAAACTTTCATTCTCACTTCTTTTAGCCTGTCACAGCCAAGTCTTACTTTTCTTACTTACCTAGGATTGAAACTTGCTCCCATCTTTGACTCATCCCTCTCCCTTACGCCGCAGTCCAATTCCAGCTGTGTTGTAGTTAAGGACACACTGTTCTGTTCCTGCCTTCACTCTGTTTCTCCCTTCTGTTTTCTTTTCTTTCAAGCAGAGATCGTTCAGGCCACTGCAATAGCACACAGCTATTATTTTGCTTTCTGTGAGGTTGTCCAGAAGCACTTTATGACCATATTTTTCTCTTTGTTCTTAAATAACCATTTGAACTTTATTCATAGAGAGGACTAAATCTTTTTCTACCCAATATCTTCCTCAGAACTTAAATATAGAATGGTCTGTATAACATAACATGCCCGCAAATAAGTCACATGCAAATTGCCTATTTTTAATAAGCAGTAACATGACAAAACACATTTTATAGCTATATATATTAATATAATTTGCACCTGGAAGTACAGTCATATCTTCATATTAGGACTTTCAACTATGTTTGATTCAGAAAGCTGAAATTTAGAGGATCTGAAGATGTGTTAATGGATGTGCACCGAACACATTGCTTCGGTTTTGATATTTTTCCACCAATCACCAAAATGTAAACCCAATTTGTGTCTAATCTCATCAAAAATACCAATTTACAATCTCTAGCACTCAAGTCTTCTCATTTTATTTCTGTAGATCATATTAATAAGGAATGATTATGGACAATTTCAGATTTTCCAGTTTTGACATTAGGGATGTTTGATGTAATAGGGGGTTGTACAGCTGTAAAACAGAAAAAATAGAGAAGTTCTTTATGTGTTTATATGGAAAGATCTCTGTTAAGGACTGATGATATCCTCCTTAAAATTTATGTCTTGAGATTCTAACCCCTGGTGTGGTGATATTTGGAGATAGGGAGATAATTAGGGCTAAATGAAATATGCAGGCAGGGCTCTCACGATGGTATTAATGTCTCTATAAGAAGAAACACCAGAGAGCTTGCTGGCTGTCTGCGCCATGTGAAGACACAGCAAGAAAGCAGTGACATGTAAGGCAGGAAAAACTCCCTTATCAAAACCTGACCATGCTGGTTTTTCAGACTCTAGAAGTGTGAGAAAATGAATTTCTGTTGTTGAAGCCACCCAATCTGTAGAATTCTGTTATGACAAAAACTGAACTGACTAATATAACCTCCAAGATTTATTTTTAAGTGGGATGAAAAAGGTGCCCAAATAATGTGCTGCAATTGGGGTGAAAAAAAAGAGAAAAATAATCTATACTCGTACTATCTTATAGAATATTTTTCAAATCTTAGAAAGTATAAATTAGAAGCTAGTCATGTCGATTCCTGTTCTGCAGGTTTAGGAATTTGACAGAAGACAGAGGTGGGAAAAAGCAGCTGTCGTATATGGTTTTATACTTTTCGATGCTTAAACTATATAAATGTGCTACCAGTTCGAGAAATCAAACAAATAAAATTTACTTAAAAATAATAACAGATATTTGATCTGGAAAAACAGGATTAAACTGAAAGAAGAAAAATGCTGATTCTATTCAAAGAAGATTGCTGATAAACAGAGTAATTTTAACAGAAGTTTACATTTGACGTAAGCACAATTTGAGTAAGATAAACAAACAGGAGAAGGTAGGTTAAATTGTCTGCTCAGTTCTCTTCTACCCCCTGTGACGGAAAGGACAGTTCTTATTGTCTGCTGCCCTTATCTTGGCTCTGCACTGGTTGCTGTCCTCAGAGCTTCAAGTGTCTGCCAGGACGTGGGTTGGATTGAAAGGTGATGGCCACATGATCTCAGGTGCTCTCAATAATTCGCAGGGCCTCTGACAGTAAATCCTTCTCCTTCAGCTTCCCTTGGTTGGTTTTACAGAGAAGGACAACAAGCGTTGCGAAAGGACCCAGTCATTCATTTGAAAGAGGTTAATGTCTCTTTTAAGGAAACACAGGTAATTCTTCTCACAACCTACTCTGGGCAATTAAACATCCAGTTGTTTTAGGGACACTGTGTCCTTCCATACCAAAGTGTTCTCCTTCTGTGCAATTCTGGTCAATTTCATTTAACATTTGTCAACAATCTCTTCTCCATTCATTTCAGGATAAAATCTAAACCCCAAAATATGATATTCAAAGACCCTTGTCTTGTGGCCTTTGCCTAGCTCTCTAACCCATCTCCTCATTTTGTGCTATTTCATCATGACTCTAGAGTGCCTTTCTCTGAGGCCTCCATGCCTTTGTCTTTTCTTTAATTAATTTTATTGGTACACTTTTGATATACGTAATGATCACATTCATCATAGGCAATTTGTACTTGCACATAATGTATCTTGATTCTCTTTTTCCCGTTCTCCTCCCCTCCCTTCAACTCTTCTTCCCCTCATTACTAACAAAACCTTTGTTTCCATTTTTTCCTTCTATTCCCTTTTTTCCCTTTCCTTTTCCTTCCCTCTCCCCTCCCCCCCCCTTATTCCCCTTCCCATTGAACATTTTCTTCCCACTTCCCAATATCGATCATCCATTTTGGTCCTTATTTACACTTCCGGTTTCTCAAAAGAAGAGAAACAATGTGATATTTAAACACGTGTGTCTGATTTATTTCATTTAACAGTTGCAAGGTGTATCCATTTACATAAAAATGTCTCAAGTTTATCCTTCTTTATGGCACAGTACTATTCCTTTGTATATAAAAACTATGTTTTCTTTATCCATTCATTCATTAATGGGCATCTGGGCTGTCTCCAAGATTTAGCTATTACAAATTGTGCTACTATAAACATGGGCGTGCCTATATTGCTGTGGTGTGATGCTTTTAATGCTTTCAAGAAGATACCAAGAAGGGCAATAGATGGGTCAAATAGAACCTCTAGTTTTACTTTTTTGAGGAATCTCCATACAGATTTCCATATTGGTTGTACCACTGTTGGCTCTCCCACCAACAGTGGAGGAGGATTCCTTTTTCTCTACACCCTTACCAACATTTGTTATTGGTTGCTTTCTTGATCATAGCCATTCTTTCTGGAGTGAGATGGAATCACATTGTTATTTTAATTTGCATCTCTTGAATAACCGGTCATGTGAAACAGTTTTTCATATATTAATTTGGTGTTTGTACTTCTTTATCTGAGGACTGTCTATTCATTTCAGATCCCCGTTTTTGGACTGGGTCTTTAAATTTGGGGGGTATGATTTTTTTGAGTTCCTTATATAGTCTAGATATTAGTCCTTCATCTGAGAAGCAGCTGGCAAAAAACTTTTCCCACTCTGGGTGGTCTCTTTATTCTGTTGGTGGTTTCTTTTGCTGTGCAAAAGTTTTTTTTAATATAATGAGTTGTTGATTTTTTGTAATATTTCCTATATGATTGGGGTTTTGTTCATAAAGTCTTTGCCCACACCTATGTCTTTAAGAGTTTTATGTATCCTGTCTTCCAGCACATTAAGTGTTTCTGTTTTAGTATTTAGATCTTTGATCTATTTTGATTTTAGTTTAGTGCATGGTGAGAGACACGGGTCTAGGTTTAATCTTCAACATGTGGAAAGCCAGTTTTTCAGCACCATTTATTAAAGAGGCTATCTTTCTTCCAGTGAAGACATTCGGCCCCCTTGTCAAGTATAAGGTGGCTGAGTGCATTTGGAGTTGTTTCTGCATTTTCTATTCTGTTCCATTGATCCTCATGTCTGTTTTTTTGCCAGTACCATGCTGTTTATATAACAGTATATTTGTAGTTTAATTTCAAGCCAGGGATAGTGATGCTCTCAGCCTTGCCTTTGTTGGATAGAACTGTTTTTGCTATTCTACACGTCTTCTGCTTCCAAATGAATTTTATTATTGTTTGCTCCAGTTCTGTGAGGTATGCTGTTGGTATTCTGATAGGGATCGCATTAGATCTGTGTAACAGTTTTGGAGGTATGGCCATTTTCACTATAGTGGTTCTGCCTAGCTAAGAAAAAGGGATACCTTCCCACTTTCTGATTCCTATTTCATTTTTCTTGTTGCTATTGTGAAAGGTGTTTTTTCCCTAATTTCTGTCTCAGTGAGTTGGTTATTTGTGCACAAGAATGCTATTGATTTTTGAATGTTGGCTTTGTATCCTGCTACGTTACTGAAGTTAGTTATTAAATTGAAGAGTTTTTTGGTGGAGTTTTGGGGTCTTCTGTGTAGAGTATCATGTTATCTGCAAATAATGATAATTTAAGTTCTTCCTTTCCTATACTTATTCCTTTTATTTTTTTCTCTTGTCTAATTGCTAATGTTTCTAGAACTACATTGAATAAGAGTGGTGATAGTGGACATCCTTGTCTTGTTCCTGATTTTAGAGTGAAAATTTTCAGTTTTTGACCATTTAGTATAATGTTGGCTATTGGTTTGTCATAGATGGCTTTTATCAGATTGAAATAAAGACCTTCTAGTTCAATTTTCTGGAAGTTTTTTTTTTTTTATCATGAATGGGTGTTGGACTTCATCAAATGCTTTTTCCGCATCTATTGAGACGATTGTGTGGTTTTTGTCCTTTGTTCTGCTAATATGGTGTATTACATTTATTGATATGTGTATGTTGAACCATCCCTGCATTGCTGGGGTGAATCCTACTTAGTTGTGGTGTTTAATCTTCATTATGACTTGCTGCATTCTGTTTGCCAGTGTTTTATTGAGGATATTTGCGTCTATGTTCATTAAGGATATTTGCCTATAGTTCTCTTTTTAGTTGGATCCTTCTCTGGTTTTGGTATCAGGGTAATGCTTGCTTCCAGACATGAGTTTGGAAGTATTGCTTCCCTTTCAGTTTCATTAAAGAGTTTCAGGATTAATGGCATTAGATCTTCTCTAACTTTCTTATAAATTCAACACTGAATCCTTCAGGACCTGGGCTTTTCTTTGTGACTAGTTTTTAATTACTTCTTCAATTTCATTGACTGACATTGGGCTATTTAGAATTTTTTATATCTTCTTGAGTCAGCTTTGATAATTTATATGTATCTAGGAATCCTTCCATTTCTTCTGTATATTCCATCTTATTAGTGTACAGGTTCTTAAAATTGGTATTGATGATCTGGATTTTTGCAGAATTCATTGAGATTTCACCTTTTTCATTCCTAGTTGCATGGATTTGAGTCTTTTTTTTTTCTTTCTTTTTTGGATAAGGTTGGCTAAGGGTTTGTCTATTTTATTTACTCTTTCAAGAACAAATTCTTCAATTCATTTGTGTTTTCTTAATCTCAATTGCATTAATTTCTGCTCTGATCTTTATAATTTCCTCCTTCATATACATTTTTTGGTTTAACTTGCTCTTCTTTTTCTAGAAGCTAGTGGTTCTACATGAGGTTATTTATTTGAGCTCACTCTGTCTGATGTGGGAATTCATTCCATAAATTTCCCTCATAGGACAGCCTCCACTGCATCCCACAAGTTCCGGTATGTTGTATTGGAATAATTTTTTAATTGTAGAAACTGTCTAACTTCTTTAATTTCATCTGTGACCCATTGTTGTTCAGGAGGGTGTTATTTAATTTCCATTAATTTCTGCAGTTTTTGTGGTTTCTTTTGCCATTGATTTACAATTTTATTGCAGTATGATCTGATAATATGCATGGAGTAATTTCAATTTCTTTGCATTTACTTAAGCATATTCTATGTGCTAATATGTGGTCTGTTTTGGAGAAAGTCATGTGTGTTTCTGAGAAGAATGTGTATTCTGTTGTGGAGTGGGACACTGTAGATATTTACTAAGTCCATTTGTTCAAAGATTTGGTTCAGTTCTGATATTTCTTTGATGATTTTTTTATAATTGATCTATGTATTTGTGACAGTGGGGTCCCCCAATACAATCGTATTAGTTCTCATTTGATATTTTATGTCCATTAATGTTCATTTTATGTAATTGTATTTTATGTAGTTATGTATGAATGCACTGGTATTTAGTGCATATATATTTATGATTATTATTACTTCTTCTTGGATTGTTCTCTTAACAAATATGCAGTGATCTTCTCTGTCTCTTCTGATCAATGTTGGCTTAAAATCCGCTTTGTCTACAAATGAATAGCTTTCCCTATTTTTTCCAGGTTTCTGGCATATGGAGACTTGTTTTCTATCTTTTGACTTTCAGTCTATGAATTTCCTTTTTAGTTAAATGTGTTTCTTGTATGCAACATTTTGTTGAAACTTGTTTCTGGATCCATTCTGCCAGTCTGTTTCTTTTGACTGGTGAACTGAGACCATTTACATTGATGGTTATAACTGATATATATTGAATTATCCTTGCCATATTATTTTTCTGTTGTTGGTTCCCTTTCTCTCCTCTCTGTTTAATTGCTTGCCTTGCCTAGTAGATTCATCCTATTATGATTCATGTAATTGTTGTCTTTTTCTAGAATATTCTTCAGAAATTTCTGGAGTGCTTGTTTGGTGGTCATAAATTTCTTCAGGTGCTCTTTATCATGGAAGTGTTTTATT
The DNA here is from genome assembly GCA_004026905.1 of Hystrix cristata. Taxonomy (NCBI): domain Eukaryota; kingdom Metazoa; phylum Chordata; class Mammalia; order Rodentia; family Hystricidae; genus Hystrix; species Hystrix cristata. Next base: position 108,890 of record PVJO010002567.1, read on the forward strand.
TTTCCATCAATTTTGAAAGATAATTTTTCAGGGTACTTCAGTCTGGGTTGGAGGTTGTTTTCTTTTAGGGCTAAAATACTTCACTCCAGGTTCTTCTTGACCTAACGGGTTGGGTTGAGAACTCTGCTGTGATTCCGATGGGCTTTACTTTACAGGTGATTTGTTTATTTCCCCAACAGTGTTTAATATTCTGTTCTTGTGTTGAATTTCTGGAATTTTGACTATTTTATGCGTTGGTGTAGGGTTTTTTTTTCCCTGATCATGGCTAATTGGAGTTCTGTATGCCTCTCTTATCTTATGTCAAATTCTTTTTCCATACTTGGGAAGTTTTCTGCCACTACTTCCATGAACAGGTTTTTATGTTCTTTGTGCTTTCTTCTGATTTTTCATTGATTCTGATCAATCTTATGTTATTCTTCTTTGTATCATCTTGCAGCTGTTGGATTGATTTTTCATGGTCCTGGCTTTTTTTTTAAGAAGTCTTTCATTTGATAATAACTAACCATAAACCTGTCTTCGAGGTTTGATATTCTGTTCTCACATTGGTTGATTTCTGTTGTGTATACTTTCAATAGGATTTGTAATCTCTTGGTTATCTGTTTGACTGCTTCATAGAACACAATTCTTTCCTATGTTGGGAATTCATAGTTTCTATCATGTTCCTAAGCTCTTCATTTTTTTTTTTAATCTGTATCTACTCTAGATTTCACTAACCATGTCCTTCATTATGGTCATCAGCTCTTTAGTTGTCTGTGAAATTATTTCTGATTTGTTTTTTTCTAGAGCCTCATTCATCTGCTTTGTTACTTCTGCTGCTACTATTTCAGAAAGTTCAGCTGGGTGGCTTTTGGTTTCTTCTACGTCAATGGCCCCTGGATTTGCCTGGGCAAGCTAGAGGTCTGGGGTTACATCTTGCTTCCATGTCTTCTCATTTTCTATTTTTAAAAACTTGTTTTCTGTGTTGATGCTTGTAAATTGCTTATGGTAGGTAACTTTATTACTAGTATCAGGATCTCCTTAGGAAATGACTACTTTTCAGAGCTGTCAACTAGGTGTGGCTGGCTTTTGAGTCTGTTTCAGGATCCTGCCTCTTCAACTTGTTAGGAAGGAGAAGTTGCTGCCTATTTGGCCTAGCACCCAGTTCTTTGGTACTGGACTATGGTATTATTTACGACCCCCAGAAAAATCTCAGTATTGGCATACAAGGAAGAACAACTGATCACAACAACTGTATCACCTTGGCTAACACAGTACAATCTGTAAAAACAATAACATCAGCACAGTCTAGAAAATGAAAAACTGTGGTAACTGTTAATTTGCTACCTTTAACCATAGGTAAAAGATTTATAGTTGTATAACAACATCTAAAACAAGTCAGAACTCTCTATATAGTAAACAACCCCTCAACAGAGCAATTTTACCCACAGGGAGAAAATTTAAAAGGGGTAAGAGGAAAAACTGGAGAAATAAAAGAAGAGAAGGAGAGTAGAAGCAAGGCTGAGGGATGAAGGAAAGTTGCCCAATCTTTGGGAAACTAGTGAAGAAGATAGGTGGGAAAGAAAGAAGAAAAAAACCAAAACACAAACAAAACAAAAAACTAAAAACAATGTTCACACTCTTGGAAAAACAAGCAGTCAAGGAAAAAGAAAAAAACAAAAACAAAATCAAAAGCAAAGAGAAAAAAAGGAGATTCCTCTGTGATTTGAAGCCTGTGGTTATCTTCTGGGGTCTACAGTGCTATGGTAGTGTCCGATTCTGAGTATTTCTCCACTATCACAGGTAGAAAAAGGAGGCAGAAAGAGCCCAGATCCATGCTGGATGATCTCAGCAAGCCTGCAGTAGGATTAGGGTGGGGTGCTGGATAATTCCAACAGGCCTGCAGTAGGAACAGATCAGAGTGCCAATTCTGGTGCTTTCAGCTCCACATAAGTTCAGGCTGATCCTGGCCTCTGGTTCTGGGATTGTGGCCTGAGTTGTTCAGCCTACAACACTCTGGGTGTCTCTTGCTGGCCTGTCCTCAGCCCTCTGACTCTGGATGTTTCCCATGGTTGTGCCTCACCCAGTCCCTGGGAGCCCTGAAAGGAAACCAACTCAAGGCTGCTCCAAGTCCCGTGTTCATTTGGCTCCTCCCCAAGATGGGGTCTGGCCAAGCACTCTCCAAGGGATGCTTGGACTGGAGTTGCTCACACACTGTTGCAGTTCACAGCATCCACTGCTCCATTCCACTGGTGCATTTCCCTGTGGAGGCCTGTGGAATTACCAGCCATGGAGACCTCTGGTGTCCCCCACCTTCACTGTCTCTATAGATTTAAGCTTCCTCCCTTACACTGTGAGCCAGGAGTCAGGGAGAAAGTGCAGTCGGCCACCTCCTTTTTCTGTGTTGAGGTCTGTCACTTCGCTGTGTCTGTGGGCTCCATTTCTTCCTTAATATCTCTCTTGGGTCCCAGGGATCCACATCCTTCTTTTATTCCCCAAGTTGTTATATTCCAGTGCCTGGACTCCAAACCTTGGAGAGGCTGATTTGCTGCTGTTTACTACTCCACCATCTCCCTCCGTGCCTTTGTAAATGTATTTCCATTGCTTGGCCCACCCTTTTATTTGTTCTTTTTTATAATGCTCCTTCCAACTAAGGTGAGTGCATGTGTGTGTGTGCGTGTGTGTGTGTGTGTTTCTTGTATCACTATTTTTTGTGCACCATTGAGATTCTCTATGTGTTTGTTCCTTTCCATCAGACTTAAGAAGTTCAGAGAGCCACTGCATATTCATTTTGCATCACCACTACTGGCATCTAGTAGGCACTTGATGGTTGAAAGAGTGGATACACATATGATCTGGCTGAAGTTTTAAAGATAGAAATATTGTTGTAACTTTTAATAAAATCCAAAACATGGCTTAGGGAAAATGGCTGGCCAGAGGATCCTAACTCTAAGTACATTAAGAATGTTACTCAGCATCAGATTGACTTGTAAGAGATGAAATCTCTCAGGACAATTCTCCATGAGCCGTTTGACTTTTTGGAAAGTTTTCAATTGTGTGTGTGTGTGTATGTGTGGTGTGTGTGTGTGTGTGTGTGTGTGTGCGGGTGTGGTTTGAAAACTGACATCCTAGGCATCTCTCTGATGATCTCATCTGTTTAGACTTCTAGCAAATTGACATTTGACTTCTAACAAATCTAAGGCATTAATAACAGCTCTCAGTCCAGTGGACTTTCATCTGCAGAAAACCACATTTCTTATGCTTCGTGGTACTTAAATTACACATCTATCAAATCACTCCATGGAAGAAGCATTGGCCAGAACCTCAGATCCACATTTGCTTGCTAGAGAGCAACAGTGACCGCATGATGAATTCTACCACATTGTAGATAGCTTTCTTTCTCAAAGATAACCTTTTAATTGTTGTGAAATTTTTATAAAACAAATATAACAATTTCCAGCCAAAACAAATCACTTTCCAAGCTACAGGGGCTGATTCTAACAGGTTTTAGCTGTGTCAATAAAATACTATCAAGACAGATTTTAGAGATAGGCTATCTTCAATTAATTTCACTTTACCCTGAACAAAATAGATAAAATCAATGCTTGAACCCCAGCTATTCAAACACATTTACATAAACAAGATGCAATTCATAATAATTTGTTGCTGGAGTACAGTTCTGGTGTCACTTTTTAACAAGGTTTGAGGATGAAAATGATAGGAGTCGTAGAGTATTTTTCCCCTCATGTGTAGTTGTTTAGCAGTCGCCAAATCTATAAAATCTCCAGATTTGCCATCCTTGAGGAAACACTGTATAAATTAGATAACTAATTAAGCTCTTTTAAAAACCAGTGCTTCTCCTGTGATTTGCTCTTATAATTGCCTCATCCCTCGTGAACTAAAGCACTACCTAAGCTATCTTGTTTGCTCTTCACATAATACTTCACTTATTTAATTCACGCAACCATTTGTCATCTAGCTCTTGTGTGTTTTTGCCTATTGTCTTTGTACAAAATTGTAACATATCAGAAGGCAGCGCCTGAGTATCCTTATTTTCTGTGGGGACTACACAACATTATATGTATTCAAAGGTAAAAATTACTGTTATGTGATGTTGATGAAGACAGGAGTCTATAGTATGATGATACACTATGAATCTACTGTTTAAAGAGACAGTTACCGAAGCTCTTCCTTTGCTCTTCGTCGTGCACAGTAACCTACGTCAGTTACTAAGAAGTTTAGTATCATGTGACAGAAGTGATGAAAATGTCCAAAATAGCCAGCTTCCAATGACTCACAGGGTACATGTGTCCCTTCAGTTGTCCATATGCTTTTGATCAAGAGCTCTGTTTCGGACTTTTTTGTAGTTGTTTTGTTTTTGTGGTACTTGGGATTGAATCCAGGGCCTTTGCACTGAGCTATAGCCCCAGCCCTTTAAAAAATTTTTAAAAATGTTTAGGTAGGATCTTGCCAAGTTGCTAAGATGCCTAGGCTGGGCTTGAATTTGTGATCTCAGAGTGCCAACCAGGCCTAGCTGTTTTGGTTTTTATTACTTTAGCCGGAGGCTGAAAAGGTAGATAGGTGGTCAAATTAGCCACTTTGCTACATATTGGTAGATTTGGTAATAGGGGTATTGAGAGAGAAAGTGGTAATGATTGCTAAATTTTATTTTAGGGATTTTTGTTGGGTTTAGATCTGGACAGTCACCCGGCATCAATAACGCAGCAAGGAGTGAGTGCATTGACTGTAGAATCACGGAGAAATTTATTTTTCTGTCAAAAGTTCTGTTTGGTTAGTTTGACAGAAGATCTTGTACCCACATGAGAAAATTAAATGGTTCATCTTGATGGAACTAGCAGACCTCAGCGGAGCAAGCCTTAAGGACAAGATGTAGTTTCTAGAACTGAGGAATTTAACCTTTGTTCTAATTTTCCTTTCTGTCAGCCTTGTCAGCAGGAAAACTGTCAAGGTTGATTTCAAATGAGTCATCCTTGGCAGCATTCTCCCCCACCCCAAAACCACTTATCTGTCACTTCATGGAAACTGCTAGCTGTCCTCAGTGCTATGCAGTGTTAGCTCAGACACTGCACATAATTCATTATACCACAAAATAGAGAAATCTCCATTTTGTATATTACATGTAAGGTTACATTATATAGTAAAAGTATATGGATGGATAGATAGATCAATAGATAGATAAGAATTTTCTCAAATTGGCTATGTATCGATAGACTCAGCAATTTTACAGTTAAGTTCTGAAACCACAGCCTCTTGGTCACTTGCCCCCAGTGTTCTTCCAAGAGAGATTAGGAAATGTTTGGCCTAAACAGCCTTTAAAATGTACCAAGAAGTGCATCTTTCCAGCTCTATTACTTCTACTTAGAAGACCCATATATTTCTTGATATTTTGAATTTTTTCTTTTTTATCAAGTATAATTAAAACATAAAATCACACATTTAAGACATATATATATTACAATCAAGCTAGCGTATTCATCAACTCTCATACTTAGAGCAGTTCTTGATTTCCTCTGCTTAGAAATATTTTATAGTAGCATAAGTCAAAATACTCTTAAACAAAAAGAAAAATGTGATCAGCATCTCACTCCTAGACATAGGTGAAAACAGTTAGACACCATTCTAGATGATTTCTTGGTGTCTCTATACAGAAATGCATTTTTGAAATTAAAAAATTGGCAATGCTTTATATACTATTTTGTAATTTCCTGTTTCACTTCCTGGAGCGTAATGGACACATTTTCACCTCAATACATTCATATCATCATCTCGATCCCTTGCTATAATTAATAAATTTTTCGATCCCCTTAATTGCTCTTCTTTATACCTCTCCCCCTTGTTCCCTTCCTCTTGTCTAATAATAATTCCTTTTTTACTTTCTTTTTTTAAGATTCCATTTAAATGTTTGCAAATTGAATTTATAATACTTCTCTTTCAAGAAAAACCCCCAAAACGAAAACCTTTAGGTTTCTTAGATACTTGAGTCTTCAAGACATAGAATTGGAAGCTTTTCACTCCAGACTTGTGTGTCTATGATCAAATATGATCATATGCTTTATGCGAATTTTAGTTTTGACTCCTACAATCAGAGTGAGTGTTGGGCTTAATGAGCTAGTAAGCTGAGAATAGCTAATGAACGATACATCTTCCACAGGCTCCAAGTCCTCACATTTCTCATACTGGTCCACAATCCATCATGTGCAATTCAGAAATTCGAAGGGGCTTTGAAAAGCAGTATGTTTTAGTAATGCATTTGGTGGCCAAAATTGATATGAAGTTTATAATCCTCATTCATCTTACTTAATGGAAATATTACTATGTTTGATTATGGGCTGCTGTACAGGACCCACTGGAGTATTATGTAAACAGGTACACTCACCACATTATTTTCTTAGAGTCTAAAATATTATAAATTTTAAATGTATCTGGCAACAAGATTTTTGGATATAGAATTGTTGACTGTACTTCTCCTTAAAATACTAAAGACTTTTTGAAAAATCAGTAGGGGTAAATTTATATTAAATCTTTAATCACCTATGTGGGTGGTTAGTAGTTCTCTTAATATCTCCTACATAACCAGATTAAAACACTTATAATAACATGGTAATAATTTGTTCTTAATCTTTCATTTGGGGCCAGACTTTCAACTCTTCCAGACATACTGTCTTTAAAAACAATATTTATTGTTTCTGATTATAACACGACTCTATGCTCCTCGAAAATTTGGAAAAGACATTAAAGTCTGAATAAAATAAAAATCACATATAGTCTCATTTCTAAAAGACCACCAAACTTGCTGTTATTTTTCACTAAATCTTTTTTCTTATACATGTTCCTAAAACTATGATAATACTCAAACATTATTTTCAAAAGCATTATTTTTAATGTCTATAGAGTTACAGTTTAGATCTAAAATGTCCCCTCAAAGTTTTTTGTGTTCAGAGGTGGGGCTTCTGGTGACCGACTATGAAGGCTCTAATTTCATTAGTGAATTAATCCATTGTTAAGATGATAATTTGATGGCATTATTGGGAGACAAAGGAAATTTAGAAGGTGTGTAGTTGAAGGAAGTAGGTCATGGAGGCGTTACTTTGGGGACTACATCTGGTCCCTGCCTGCTTCCTCTCCAGCTCTTTCCTACGCCCTCTTCTTCCTGGCTGCCGTAAGAGGCTCTCCATTGCCTTGCCCTTCTGCCATGATGGTTCTGTCTTCCTGTGGACTTAAAGGCAATGGGGCTGGTTGGGCCCTGGAATGAAACCTTTGAAACCCTGAGCCAAACTAAACCTTCCTTCTTTAAATTGACTTTGTTGGTATTTTCTCATGGCAAAGCAAAGCTAACTTAAACACCCACAGATTTGGATGTAGTACCATGATTTATTTAACTACTCCCTTATTTCAGGGCTTTCCAGTTGGTCCCAATAAACACTTCTCAGAAGAAGAAATACAAATAGCCAATACATACATGAGGAAATGTTCGACATTGTTGGCCACTAGAGAAATGGAAAACAACACTGAGATTCCATCTTACCCCAGTTTTATGGCTACCATCAAAAAAACAGATAATAAATGCTGGCAAAGCTCCAGGGGAAAAAGGAATCCTTCTACATAGATGATGGGAATGTCAACTCAAACTACATATATTTCTCAAAAAACTAAATCTAGAAATTCCTTCTGACACAGCTATTCCTTTCTAGTTATTCTCCCCAAAGAGTTAAAGGATCATATTATGGTGATACTGTACATACATACTCATGTTTATATCAGCACAGTTCATAATAGCTAAACTTGGAAGCAGCTTATACACCCATCAATAGACTAATGGATAAGTACAATATGGTATTTACACACAATGGGGTGTTACTGTGCCACAAAGAAGGATAAACTTGAGTCATTTGTAGGAAAATTGATGCACCCTGAGACTATAATGTTCAGTGAAATAAATCAGATGCACAAGCTTAAATATCATATGGTTTTTCTTAGACAAGAATCCCAAATTATAAATAAAGAGCAAAATAAAAGATAATAGAAAGGAAGGAGATAGAACTTTCTTAAATGAGAAGGAGATCAAAAAATGGAGGGGGGACAGAGGGAGGGAGAAGTGATGACAAAAGGAATTAAGATGTGGTAATGTACCAACCTCACACAAAGAATGTAAACATTATGTACTGTAAACATGTACTAATAATAAATAAAAGCTTATAAAAATGATAAGCCATGCATTGTGGGGCATGACTATAATCCCAGCACTCTGGGAAAACCGAGGCAGTTCAGTTTAAGCCTATGCAATTTAATGGCTTACTAAGACCCTGTCTCAAAAAATAAAAACAGGGCTGGTGATATAGCTCAGTGCAAAGGTCCTGTGTTCAATCCCCAGAACCACAACAAAAAAGATGAACATAGACACGACTTATAAATTCAATTATTATTCAGAATGCCTAGCATAGTTACTCAATATAAAAATAATGAATTGACTGTTTTCATCTAATATTATAGTCTGAATATGTTTATTATGTTCAGATGCTTGGGAGGAATCTGAAAGAATTAACTTGGAGTAGATACATTTGGTTATGGAAGGGAGCAGTTTCGGCGTGGGCTGAAAGAGACCACAAAGGGAAAGGGAACTGCTAAGAGAATGTAGGGTGGGGAGAAGTGGGCATAGAATTTCTAAGCTAAATCTTGGCTGTACCCCAGTTAAACCCGCTGACAAGAGTGTTGAACCATCTACAATAGTTTAGTTCTCCCACGCTTCTGGAGAAGGGGCTGTTTTGTCACATGTTCTGTTTTCTCTTTTAATTGTTCACAGTTGTTCCTATGAGACCAGACATGTGCTCTTTGAATTTAATTGAACGTCTGCTTTAGAACAGTGTGACAAAGAAATAGTCTCTTCTTAGGTTTTAGTATGTGTACAGCGGCTACAGTCAGTTCTGGATATACTTAAGTCAGATCTGCGTGAGTGCTTTAGGACACGAAGGTAGCATGGCCCAACCAGACTTCCTCAAGCAGGGCCATGCAGATGGAGCTAGAAACACCACTTCTACCTACAGGGACCAAAACAAGGTCACCTGAACTTGCAACATCCAGTTCTCTGGTGCTCTGGTGATGCTTACATAGACCCCAACTCCAGAATGCCTGTTACCATAACACCCAGCACCTTTTCTGATCTGTGGCCAAAACTACTCTACTTTCAGATGCACGAACACCATTTTAACACTCGATAAGCAATTAGTGCTGCAAATGCTGTCATAATAATATTAGTGTTCACCTATATGTTTAATTTAATTAAGCAGTTAATTTCCTTCTGGTATCTGTATAAAAGAAAAACAAAAAGGAAGAAAAATAATCTCAAATTCTTAAGTACTTTAAGCTTTTCATCTACTACCTCTTGGGCTATAGTAAACTATGAATATTTTAAATCAAAATACAAAATGTAAACTAAAAATTATGCTTAAAGTATCAACAGGCAATGAAAATATTTTGTAAAGGACATATTAGTTTCAATATTTTCTTAGAAGAAATTGTATAAAGTAATACAAAATTACCTAGAATTCAATTTTATACGGTATTATAAAGTCCTGAAGACTGTCCTCAAAAATGTTCAGAGCGGGGCTGGGGATTTAGCTCAGTGATTAGAGTGCTTGCCTTGCAAGCCCAAGGGCCTGAGTTCGATCCCCAGCACCACAAAAAAAAAAAAAAAAAAAAAAAAATGTTCAGAGCCCATTCTTCACCAACTGGCCTTCATTATTCCTCCCCAACAGTGCCCCTCCTCTTCTCTGATATTCAGCTCACCTGGCAATAATTGTTTCTGATGAAGAACAGAGCGATGTTGCAACAAGGCAGATAATACTGTGAAGTTCAAGAAGCATGAATGAACTAAGTCACAATACGAAGGATAATCCAGTTGAAAAAATAACCTCTAAAATTAATTAAGATGTCAGAAACACTTCTTGACAAAAAAGCAAATTGGAGTCAAAACCTCTCTCCTATCTTCTTAAAGATGCATCCTGTGATTTTTACAGGGAATTCATGGGTTTTCCATAGAAGTGCAAATTTGATTTTTCTATATAATATTCTTGCTCACATTCTCGCTGAAATGGGGGTGTCCCACAGGAACAAAAAAGTTTTTTCCTTGGTTGGTATAGTTAAATAAATTTCCTGAAAAAGTTAATAAGTAGCTACATATGTACCGTGTATGAACACAAATTAATGTTTTCCTCTAGCTTTCACGTTGAGATTGAACCACACACACAGAGTGGATATGGTAGGATGAGTTGTATCATCTCCAGAGTTAGAGAGTCTTGGTGCAAGTTTATCTTGATTTACATTTAAACTACACTTTATAATACCACCAGGATGTGTTATATTTTTGCAGATAATGTTTTCCTAGAGTGGATTTCAACGATGATTTCTCTGAATCTGGATGACTGTCAGGTGAGATGTCATTAGGCTGCAGGGGACACTATTCTAGCTGTAAAGGAAATAGAAGAAGCCTGAGGGAGCTTACCATCATTAGGGAAGCACACATTTGTGGAGTCCCAAGTTTTGCTGGTGTCAGGGTTCTTATCTAGGAGCTGACACTCTGTTTTTTGACTCCCAGGTTTTGAAACAAGGTTAATAATTATATCACTAGCATTCCAGCTATAGTACATTTTTTTTCTTACTTCTTCAATGTACCAAGTTCCTGCTCACTTTGTATCCTTGCTCTCACATGCTCTCTCAGTTTGGCATGCTGTCTTACAGGGTTAATACTTAACCATCTTTCAGTTTTCAGTTTAAAGCTCACCTCCTCAGAGAAGCCTTCCTGGATTCCTCCAGACATTTGAGTTTTACATTATTATACATCCTCATGGTAACCAGTCCTTTTCCTTTACAGCATTTAATTTGTGAGAATTTATATGAATCTTTAATCAGTAGCTGTCTCCTTTATAGATGGTACTAGCACCTACACCAGGCAATACATACTATTAGTTGTATAAATAAATCTGTAAGTATGGTATTTGGTTTTAAATTAGAAATAATTAGCAAAACTTCAGAAAATGAAAGGCAATTTCTCTAAAAAATATTCTTTAATACTGTACTGGCATAATAAAGAACTTGATAAATTAGCATGACTTATTAATAATAGCCCTACCACCAAAAAGGGGTGTCTATTTCCTCCTCCTGTGAACCTGGCCAGGCTGTGACTGCTTTGACCAAGATAATAGGGCAGAAACCATGCCGCGCTCATTCCATGCATAGCCCACAAGTGACCTGACAGTTTCCACCTCTTGCCATTAGGAACCCAATCACCAAGTAAAAAGTGAGATCACCTTTCTGTGACAAGACCGGATCACATGGAAAGGCCCCAGAAAAGAGATCCATGTTGATCAAGAGAAGCCAAGAAACATCAGGTACCAGAGATGTGAGTGAGGACACCATTCAGGAAGTGGTTCCTGCAGCTCCATCTGCCCCCAGCTGACTGTGGATCCCAAACAATCTACCCAAAAACCTTTTCCCAAATTCCTGAACAACAAAACATGCACAAAACTTGATTATTTTAAGCCACTAGGTTGCAGAGGTAGTTGCTCATGTAGCAATAGGTGACTGAACAGAGAAAGGAGAATGTACAAATTGGAGGAGCCGAAGAAAGATAATTCAGAGGAGAAAACGAGTGAATGGTGAGATAAAGACAAGTGTGTCAGCCACATTGAAGGAAAGTTTAAGTAATAGGGATGGTGAGCCTCTTCCACAAAGCTTGGAAGCTTGCAAACTCCTTCTATCACCACTTATGAATGATGTACATCCCAATTTATAGGACTCCACTCTAATTTTATAATGGCTGGCAAGAAAAAAAAAACTGTGGGGAAATAATCTGTAGCAATAGATAACTTTAAAATGTTGTAAAAAAATTAAATAAAATGTTGTAACTTTCCCCCAGATTTAATGTAAGAATGTTTCTATTTAACAGGGAAAGTTGAGCAACACTTTTTTGTAATAAAATTTGACCTTAAAATGAATAAATGAAGGTTTCCCCAACCACTAAAGGAATGCAAAAGAGAGAAAAGGAGTAGTAACTTTTAAGAGACCACTATCATCAGGCTTTACATATTTTCTTCTCCCTGCTCCCATGTCTCTCATCCTTCTCCTCTTCCTCCATCATCATCATCATCATCATCAATGGAAATACTAACATTTGTTGAGCACTGTTATGGCTTGTGTCTAGATGTTCCTCAAAGCCTGATGCAGTCATAGGTGGGGCTTTCCAGAGGTGGTTGTATGTAAAGTACGTGGTGCTGGGATTACATGTGTGATGCTGATTGGTTTGACACAGTTCTAGGTGTGGACAAAGGGAAGGCCCAGCCTTCCCTTTGTGAGTGCTGCCCTAAGGGCAGGTAGCCTGGAGAGAAAACAAGGGACAGAAAGAGGATTGCTGTTTTCCTTGCTGCTTGTTGCTTTTGCTGCCTTCTGCCTGGCATGAACTATTTCTCCTCAGCAGTGCCCCCTGCATGCCACCCTGCCTTAGAGCCAGCCAACTATGAAATGAAACCTCTACAAACTGTGAGCTAAAATAAACTTTCCTCTTTTAAATCTGGGTGTCAGGTATTTTGTCTAGTGACAAGAAAAGTAACTAAGACAGGCACTTTCTACATATGCTGCAAAGCTTTACACGGATGTCTCCATCTTTGTAACTCCATAAAGTAATTGTCATTCTGTTTTAGAAATGAAAAAAAGAAAGGTCCAATGGAGTCAGAGATCACTGTACAGACAAATGACAATCAAACTCCTGGGTCCTTGGTCTGTTACTCAACAAGATCCTAATTTGTGTTTTCCCTTAAGGTACTTAGGAATTTAAAAGTAGCTTTTGCTAAAAACCATGAGTCTTCACTTAGGCCTATTACCTACTGGTGACCAAAGGTCATCAATACTTGGTAGAACAAAACTTGATCTTTATTTTGTGAAACTGTCAAATTCTTCTCAGCTCTGCACATGGGCATGTTAATTGTCTAGGGAGTGTCTATGGCTTAGTCCTAAATCCACCTAACCTAACCCATTGCCCTTCGAGATTGAGAATATCTACACCCAGACATCTCCATTGCCCTAAACCTATGTCACCTTGGATTACAGCAGTCCCTCATGTGACTAGAATTACCCCTCAAATTATAAAGACTCTTTCCATGGGAGCCAAACTGCACCTCCAGTCACAAGGATTCAACATGAACTAGGAAATCAGGGCTGAGATAGTAATTGACTGGACCCTGGCCCACCTGAGCTAATCCTTAACTGGCCTCCTGCTTTTGTGAGTAGGCCAGTATGAAATCCTGTATTGACTATGCCCCCTCCAGATAAGTCTTTTTCTTCCCTGTTTCCTTCCGGGTAAAGCTTTTTTTCTCTAAATTCATATTTTAGTTTTAATTTTCATTATCACTAAAGCGAGGATCCTCACAAGCCATCAATAGGTCTGTATATAAAGTTAACTGACCAGGATTATACAGACAGTAAGTGGTAGAGCCAGCATTCACATAAAGTGCTCTCTTAATCATTAGGGTGGGGGGCATATTTCATGTGTTGTTAATTTCATTTGATTCTTATAATAACTTTATGAGGTTGTATTATTCCCACTCTACATAGAAGGGCCTGAGGCTCAGAAAGATCAAGCAAATTGTGTAATATCACACAGTTATAACACAGCCAGGATTCATACCCAGACTGTGAACTCCCCAATACGCACAACAATTAACAGGCATTTGGAACAACAGAATCATAGATTCTTGGAACTGAATCTTGGTATTTTATAAGAACTGAAACTCATTCTTAGGAAGGTGGGCTGATGAGAGTAGGGAGAAGGAAATGCCATCTATTGTTTTAATCATGCCATTCTCTAAACACCTGAATTGAGGATTCAGCAAGAAAAAGATAATGCCTGTCTACCCAGAGCTCTTCAAACTAGCAACCAATATAGCACTATATGATAGGAGTGAAAACACAGGAACCAGCGTTACCTCCCTGTATCAGTTACCTTTCTGGAGCCAGTGGTTTGCAAGAGAGCAGATATAATACAGAACAAATACAAATTACAACATTTACAAACAAACTAAATGCAGGAAGAGTGCTGAATGTCCATCTATGCACTGGAGACCCAAAAGATCCAATCAAGAGCTGGGAGCCCATGGTCCTGTCCCATGTAGGTCTGTGTCTGCACTAAATGCCTGAAGAAATCTTTACTGGAACAATGCTTGCAGCAGAGATGAAGACCAGCGCTCCCCTGAAGCAACACCAGCTGTCCTTGATGACAGCAAGTCCCTGAGCTCCTTCTGCAATGAGAACAGCCAAGTCCCCTTCGGGAGAACCAGCCGCAACAGAGCTTCTCCTGGGAAACAGCCGGCGCTATCTCCCGCTCCCTTTCTCCCTTATGCTGTTTCGGCAATAAACTTCAGGTGGATCCTCTACACCCAGAACCACGCCAACTCAGTCCAGCTGGATGTTGCTGCTCAAATTGACCATATAGGATAGAAGGCAAGTTTTCTTTGGGTGATGTTTGCTTTTAATGTTTCATAACTTGAACATTATAAAATAGGTTTAACAATCCTTACAAACCAGTATTAAGTCTATCAATATTACATTACATCGAAATCATGTAGGAGTGAACTAGTACAATTACAGTTCTCATTTCTGTAGCTGATCATCAGGTTGTAGCTGGTATTTAGAATTATCTTCTTCTAGTACTCATTCTGTATCCCTTGGCCTTCAGCAAGCACCTCAGCAGGTCTTGGTTCTTTCTCGGGCGGTGTGACCCATTCCTTCATTCCTGAAGGTTCTGGGCCATTTGTCACTCTGCCTGGCTTAGGTTGTTGTAGTTTCCCATTGACTTTAATAACAGGGCATGGTAATATGAGGAGGCCCCCTGAGGGATCTCCTGCACTCCAAGTATATTCTTCCTTTCCTCCATTGTGGAATAGAAGTCCAATTTCCCCTTGATAGTCTAGAGCAATCACCCCTGAGCACTCTGTGACTCCCTTTTTTGCTTGTTTCCTCAGAGGCATGAGGAGACCAAAATGACCAGGGGAAAGTCTTATCTTCCAGTTCAATGGTATCGTTGTTGTGCTCCCTGCTACCAACCTTCCTCCTCTTAGAACTAAGACTTCTAAGCCAGCAGAACATATGGTCTCAGGAATAGGAAGCAAAAATTTTGCTGGATTAACTCATCAAACGAAGAGGCGTGTAAAGTTGGAAGAAAAGACAGTAGGGCCAGAAAATTCTGGGAAACATCAACATTTAAAAAGAGGAAAAATCCAGGCATTGTGGCACATGCCTATAATTTCTGTACTCCAGGAGGCAGAGGCAAGAGAATTGCAAGTTCAGTCCCAAGGCCCTAGATTCAAGCCTCAGTACCAAATAGAGAGATTAGATAGATAAGTAGATTGATAGGTAAATCAATAGATAGATGATAGGTAGGAAGACAAAAAGTGTGGGTACAAAAGGAGAGAGAAATAGAAGCAGAGAATGAGGATTGTTGGGATGTGTGTGAACAAATGTTATGCTAAAACAACTGTGTGTTAATACTGTAAGAGCAACACAATGATTCTCTCATCTTGCAAACTTGTTATTCATTGCTCTTTATAAAGAAATGAAGGGGGCAACAATTTTAACTGTAAAGAAATATTTCCCTCTTTCTCTATATTGGCATTCCCTCAATTTGAATGGTCTTTCCCCTCAAGCTATTTCTGCCCCTGCAAATATACATTTGAGTATGAAATAACCACTAAAAATACTCCTAGAAAGATAATGTCACAAAAAGCTCTGAGAAATGGAATAGAGTTGTTATGAAAGATGAGGGCCATGTTCACCTCTGTGTATGCCCATAGTTCATCACAAATTTATTAAAATTCAACACATTTATACAGCACTTTGTACTTTCCAGTATACTCTGATTGTCTCATTAGCCCCGAATGCAGTTGTAATGAGGCAGATGACTCTAGTGGCAAGGGGTTATCATACTGTCCTAGGATAAAGTGATGAGCAGAAGAGAAGAATACAGAAAGAGTTACAGAAATTCAAAGAAGAGACATGTTGCTTGTGTGGAAGGATATGGGGAGCATAAAGGCTGAGCTTTAAGGGCCAACAGCATCTACTGAGTTCTTACAATGGGCCTGCCACTGTGGTTGGCACTGTATGTGTTCCCTCATTTGAAGGAACTGGATATTTTGCATGCAGAAATGGGCATTTTTACACAGAGGTAGATGGATGCCTTGGCATTCATCATAGTGTTTGGCACGAGAGCACAATAGCTATTAATATTAGTGGCTATCATTATTGAATACATCCTGTGTTCCAGCAGTGCTAAGGCCCTTTGAAAATGCTGTCACATTTTAGCCTCACAACAACACTGAGAACAAAGTATTTTATCTTCCACTTTACACATAAATTCAAGTGACTCACCCAAGTGAGGTCCCTGGTAAAAAGTAAATGACATACTTAGTTAAGAATTTAAAGAGAATGTGTAATAAAGGGAAAGTTTTAGAGATGGGCAGGGTACAGAGAACAAACAAAGCACACTGAAGCACTCAGAGATAGTAATTACCACCCTCAGGTCGGGGCGATGGGAGGAAACAGCATTATCAGAACCCGGATGAGAGGTAGAACCACAAAGAGGGTCCATCAGCAGAAGCCATGGTTATTGGAAGAATGCAGCCGTTGCTAGAACCATGAGAAAGGAAGAAAAGAGCCAGAGAAATAAATATTTCAATCTCTCCTCTAACCTGCAATCTCCTTCATAAGTGCATCCCACTGCCAAACTTAACAAAAGCGGAATTCCAGAGATGCAGTCAATGAAAGTCAGTCCTCTGAGGCTCATAACAGGACAGAAAATAGTAGAACATGGGTCTCTAGCACACCAAAGTTACGTAGCAGGCCCAGAATCAAATTCAGCTTTGTCTGCCTCAAAAAGCTAGCCTCATGCATTGCTTTCATGTACAGTACTCTTCCACAATATACACTGTAGCTGCTTAGTAAGTATTTGTTTAATGAATGGAATCCCATTTGAAAGTTGAAGAAACTGAGATTGTAGGCTGTGTCTTAACCTGAGGAAACCGAGTCTTGGTTACTCTGGAACCATCTTATGATCTGTAACTTACATTGTCCATTGATCAAACATTACTCATTCCTTCAAATATAAAAGGAAATCTTCAGCAAAGAGTTTCTTCCATAGTAAGCCTTTTTGTAAAGGCTTACTATAATGATTCTTATGTTGCAACCTACAGGATTTAGTGAGACTGCAGATTTATGGTACTTACTAGATTAGTATTTCTAGTACTTGTGATGGACAAGAATGACATTGAATTCTCCTTCTCCTTTAGGATTTCCATCCTGTCTTCAAACACCCACTCTCAATGAGAGTAAATCTTCTATCTGCGAAAAATGATGTAAAGCAAGAATGTCTGTTTTAATCCTGAGGTACTTGGTCATCTAAATTGACCTCAAATGAAGGTACCAGCCATACTATAAACAGAAAAAAAAAAAAAACTGCCTCTGTATTAGCCAACAACCAGTCAGGAGAATAGAAACAGCTCTAGGTATGTCACACAGAGGAAATTTAAACAGGACATAGGTTATAAAGGCCTTGAATTACCTGGAAGATCAAAAGCAGCAACTTGACAATAAGCCCCACATTATTACTCATGATTATATCTCCAGTACATAGGACAGTGGCTGGCATGTAGCATGGATTCAATAAGTATGTTTAGGATCTATGATTACACTTGTAGGCAACATTTGGACTGTCAGCCTAAAGAAGACACTAGCTGGGAAGCATTAGGGACCGCTGATAATTCAGTGGATATAGATATGTGGTTTGGCCTTTGGTAAGAAATCATGTTGAAAGTCTTCAGTTCAAAACCTGAACTTACTGAGTACCTACTAGGTACCGGGTATTACTCCACACAATTTTCTAAGCCCTTTGCAATATTATCTCCAAAATAACCCTATAATAATGGTTCATTATTTCCCATTTTACAGATTGGGATCAAACTAAGGCAAAATACTTTTAAGTAACATCCAAGATCAGACAAGAAGTTGTCTGATCCAAGTTTTCACCCACACAGTCTGGCTGCACAACCTATGCTTTTAATTCTCATGCCATATATCTCTTTGTTGCTCATGCAATGAAAGCTTATTTATTACCTTATTACCGATTTATTACCTTTGTTTCCCATTGCCCCCACTGTGCCCTGGGGCAGAAAGTAGCCAGCTGTTTCTCCAACTTCTTGCTTCCTCTTTTTTTCCAACAGACTTTATTTTGCAGCCTTTTGTCCTGGTTGTTGTAGCTGTGTGAATGAATGTTAGCCAGAGGAATGTGAGCCGAAGTGACATGCATCTCTTCCAAGCCTGGCCCGTAAACCTTTCACACATGGTGCTATATGTTCTTTCCCTTCCTTTCACCAGGAGAAAGGTGAGCACGCTGAACCAGGAGGCCACATGTTGAAGAGTTGGAGCCACGAAACAGAAGAAAGATGAATCCCTAGATGTTGCTTGCAGAAGAGCTGAGAATGAATCTGGAACATCTGTATCAAACTTCAAATGAACAAGAGATAAGCTTCTTTCAGCTTTGTGCATTGTTTTTATAATAGCTAGAGTTATGAGAATTGAGCTGATCTACCTACCATCTCCTGAACATGCCTCCAGCTTTTGCAGATACTTTTCCCTAGAATTTTTTCTCTTCTTCAAAGACTCACATCCTAGAAATTATTCAAGGTCCAAACCAAGTCCAGTCACCTTCAAGAAGTTTTATTCAGCTTCCATCAGCCAGTGATAGACTTTCTCTCAGCTTCCTGCAACACTTTGTTTTCTGTACCTTTCTTGTGCATTTATTACAGCTCTAATTCTGGATATCTTGTTTTTCTGGTGAGATTGTGAGCTCTACAAGGTCAAAGATCGTGATTTTTATGCTTTTTGTGTGACTCTGAAGTATACGGCATGGTGTGCATCTTGGGAATTTTCAATAAATATTCCTGGGACAAACAAACATAAATGTATTAAGTTCAATAAAGTCCATTTTCCTAAGAACAGTCCTTCACCGGTGAAGCATGAAGGTATGTAAACTATAATTTACCAGATCTGGTGTTTTTATTATTCTCTTCACCAATATACACATTTTAACACTTCCTGACAACTGCTTAGAGGAGACAGAAGGCACGCTTATCAAATTTCAGATGGCAGAGACTACACGTAATAAATAACGCACAAGATGACAGAATCAAAACTAGACAAGTCAGAATGAAGTGGATAACATTAAATAGGGATAACTATGAAATTAGATTTAAGAAAACAGTCGTCCAGTTTTATATGGAAAGACATGGCTAACACCAATTTAGTTGTTTGCTGGGCAGACATGAGCCCAGAGTGGTACTCAGGGTCCTGTCTGTGTTAGGCTGAGGGACTGAGTGACAGACAAAACATTCAAGGTTCAGTGAGACACAGGCACGCGTGAAGGTTGCTGAGTGGTGGCGAACTGGAGGTGGACAGGGCCTCAATGCTGGGCAAAGTCCACAGTTAAGGGGGGAACAAAGTTATATTTTTTAACCTGGAGGAGCTAAGCACATGAGTTAACTTTCACTTTCCAAATGTTGATGGGAATCCTCCATCCGAGGCTACTATTAAATGGTGTCTGGCTACTATTACATGGTACCAATAGGACAAGCTAGGTCTCCTGAGAGTTTTACTTTAGAAACCTAGTAAGTTCAGAGGTTTGTCATTTTACTTCTGTTCCTATTCTCCAGTGTCAGGATCAGAGCTGTCATATACTCAAGTTCCCGCATTTTAGAAGCTGGGAAAGGCTGTGACATTTGTAAATTCAAGTCACCCTTGAGGGAGGGGAGAAGGCACATCCCATCTTCTCTGAGCTCAACTGGGATGACTATTTAAGATGTGCAGATAGATTTGCTCCTAGAGACCCTACTTCAAAAGCTAGGATCAGAGTTCTGGCAAGAAGGCTGCAGTCCGGGCCCTGGCACCAGACCACTGAAAAAGAGAACAGTCTTAGGCAGTGTTAATAGACGCCTAGCATCTAGAACAAGGGTGCTGTTGTAGTCTGCGATAGTCAGACCACACAGGAAGAAGAGTTTCTTTCCTGCATACCACTATTTTTAAAAGGATACAGGCAAACCGGTGTGTATCAAAAGGAAGATGATCAAAATGTTGAAGTGACTTAGAAACCAAATCACTAGTTGTTCTCTGGTGGTTCCAGCTGTAGGACTGGAGGGGGTCAGGAGGGGAGCAGGAAGGTGTGGGTCAGCACAGATATCAGATATCAGAACTGTCTTTAGGTATGTGAATACCAGAAGGCAGAATTGGAACCAGTGAGATTAAAGTTCAAAATGAAGACTTTTTTAAACTTTTACATCTCTTCAGAAGTGGAATAGATTTTGTGAATAAGCAAGGTTTAAAATATTCAGGTAAAGACTCCATGGCTGTCACAGATATTTTAGAGGCACTCAAGAACATTGGGTGGTTAATTAGATGAGAAGGTTTCTAAGATGTCTTGCCAATTTAATTTCTACGACCTAAGCAATCTTTAAATTAGTGGTATGTTACAGCATGTGAGGGCAGGTCATTGTCTTACATTATTTTGGAGTTACATCCTCTATTTTGAACCTCACTTCTTCAAAAGAGCACAACGGTGGACTATTTAGTCTGCAATCTATGAGGGAGGAAGTAGAGACTTAGTATTATTATGGAACGGGCAGTCTCTGAATGGTGAGGGAAAAGGCAGATCTTTCAGGAATTCCACGTGAGGGGACTGGCAGGGAGGAGGTGGGAGCCGGTTTCCCAGGGACGAGGCCCTGACTGGGATGCCACACGCTCCACACGTCTGGAGATGACGCACTTGCCCGTCACCTACTACCTCTGTAGAGCCTGAAGAAAGACACACACCAGGATCACACAGTTCCTGGGAAACGGTTATCTTAGAAAAGCAGTTTGTTTCTATGTCTATTTCTCTCTTTAGTCTGTTTCTTGGACCCTTTCCTTTCCTCACGGACGAGAAGAACCACAATTCTTTTTAAAATCTCGAGTCTCACATGGGGCAAGAGGTCATTTTTGCATGAAGTCAAGGCAATGCGGGCTCGAGTGTGAAGACAGAGTCTCAGGCTGGGGACCTAGCGGTCGGTACCCACCACGCACTAGGCAACCTGGGAACAGGAGAGAGGGGAAAGAGGTCCAAGTACTTATCCACACAGACTCATTCTGCGCCTGCCGCCGTCCCAGCTTCCGGTCTCGACCGCCGCCCCTCGCCGGGCCGGCTTCGGAGGGGACGCGAGCTGTGCACCTGCGGCGGGGGGCACACCCCCGGGGTCCCGCCCACGCCCGCGCACGCCGCGCCCCTCCCCCTGCGCGGCCGCTCCTCGCGCGGGGCCCGCCGCTCTCAGGCGCGCGCGGGCTGCGGCCGAGCCCCGAGCGCCGGAGGGGGCGCGGGCTACGCGGGCCGGCGCCCCGAGCTCTGGGCATGCTCAGTCGCGCGGGCAGGGCTCCGGGCGCGAGCCGGGCTCCCGCCGCGCCGCATTCACCCGCTGCCAAGGGAGCCGCCGGGCGCTCGCAGGCTCGGCGCACGCTGCCACCGCGGAGCCCGCCGCCCCCTCGCCGCCGAGAGCCATGGCCGGCCTCGGCCACGCCGCCGCCTTCGGCCGGGCCACCCACGCCGTGGTGCGGGCGCTGCCCGAGTCGCTCAGCCAGCACGCGCTGAGGCGCGCCAAGGGCGAGGAGGTGGATTTCGCCCGCGCCGAGCGCCAGCACCAGCTCTACGTGGGCGTGCTGGGCAGCAAGCTGGGGCTGCAGGTGGTGCAGCTGCCGGCCGACGAGAGCCTCCCGGACTGCGTGTTCGTGGAGGACGTGGCCGTGGTGTGCGAGGAGACGGCCCTAGTCACCCGCCCCGGGGCGCCCAGCCGGAGGAAGGAGGTAACTGCCCGCCGACGCCTGGAGGGGCGCGGCCGGAGACGCGCGGGGCCCTCCCGCCGCCGGGCCGCGGAGCGGGGATCGCCGCGTCGCCCCCCGCCCGCCGCTAGTTCACAACTTCCCCTGGGGGCTGGGGTGGGAGGGAGCGTCGGAGAGGGAGAAGTTCATTGTTCACACCTCCCGGCTGGCAGAGCCTTGGAGATGATCCCCCCTCCCCGCCCCGAGCGCTAGTGGGACTCGGCAGGTGGGTGGGCTGGGGAATCCATCTCGGAAGCATTGTTGTAAAAATGAACCGCAGAGACGGTGCAACTCAGAGTGCGTCCAAAGGAGCGGGGACCCCGAGCGGGGTGCAGTGCAGGCGGGCGGGAAGAAGCTGGGCGACGCTTGCGGGGGTGGCACCCGTCGGTGACTCTGGAATCCCCAAGTCCTACCTGGAGTTCAGAGCAGGGTGGGCCAGGTGACTTCACCGGCCATCGGTGCCCGCAGACCTGGGGCGTCCCGAGTTACTTTTCAGGGATGGCAAGTGAATTCTAAGAACAGCGAGTGAATTTAATGAGAGTATTTTGTAGGTGAGCTGTATGTGTGTGTGTGTTTGTATGAGGAAGGTTTGAAAAGCTGTACTCTGTGGAATGTTGGGTGTGTGTGTTTAATTACAAATGGTTGTTTCACAAGTTCCATGATTTTTATTCTCTGTATTTTTAAACTCGTAGCAATTAAGAGAGCTTTTTGTGTTCTCAGGGAATAGTGACTACAATATTACAGCTTGTGAAAATGGCTGTGATTGCTTGAAAGACAATATAGGTTAGTGAGGAGAGACAGAGTGAGATTGGATTTTAAAATGCCATCTGGCTTGAGATTCTTCACACTGCCTGTTAAGAGCCCAGGATCAAGACGCTGTGACTATTGGCATTCAGTGGTGTTACAAGACGCAGGTGGTTTCTTTCATATCTGGAGGTTGATGGACTTTTTTTTAAATCTTTATTCACTTCACATTGGAAATACAAAGAGCTTTTGATTTAAATGTGTTTATTCTACACATGCTCCACTACTTGGTTGCCAGAACCCTGCATGGCCCAGTAATAAACGTATCCCATTTATTTCTCACTGAGATAAATAATCAGTTTTTTTCCCACCCCACTTTAGCAGAAAACCAGAACAAGCAACAGGTCTTCATCTCCTAGCCCTTTTATCGTCTGGCCACACCTTTTCTCCATGAGATGCCCCACTCCGTTTTAACGATCAGCAATGTAACTCCATTTGAGTATTTCTAATGGGTTCCAGGCCACATAGTTCCGGGCTGTGGTTTGTATTTAAAAGAGCAAAACAAGTTCCCAAAATCCTTTCAAAATGGTACTCACTAGATAAGGCTAGACCAGTTTCAAGAGGCTGTCCCCATACTTATTCATCCATTTCTTTTTGTTCACCTAATTAAACTTAGTAAGTTTCGGCCTAACTGATATTGGAGTGGTCTTTCTCCACCCCTGTGATTTTGAGGCCCATCATTTGACTCCGCCCTCTTAGTCCACTGCCAATGATGACATAATACAGTAGATAAGAACATTAGATCGCAGCTCCTTCATTGATTCTCTGATCTTAAGGACTTCTGTATTACCTCAGTTTTCTCACCTATAGGGTGGTATGATAATAGCTACTTCACAAAGTTGTAATAAATTTAGTAATCCTCTTGAAATTCACAGAACAGGGCATGAAATGACTGCTGGACCGTTATTATTCAGTAGACAGTGGGTCATGGTAGAGGGCCTGCTTGGGCAAGTGGTTGGTCATACATTAAGTTAGTGACATTTCTGATTCCCAAGGTGAAGGTCAGTCATCTTCATGCTGTAGGCTTCATCTTACTCTGTTCTGTGACTCTGGCTCTCAGCTTGGCTCTCTGTGTGTCTTTGCTATCAGACATGAACTGGTCACCGGAGCAAGACACCTTAGGAACACAGGCAGGGTTGGATGGGCTGCTCTGAAGAGCAGGGCAGTAGGAGGGCAGTGCTCTTTGGAATCTCTCACAGCATTAGCCTTCTGCCTTGGTAAATGCTAGTGCCTGTTGAATAAATGAATGAACAAAATGCTAGTTAGCTAACTAGGGTAAGCTGATAGTAACTTCATGATCCTCTTTGGATTGTTATATATATATTTTTACATGATGTCTGCCTTCCTAACTGAAAATCCACAGCAGCTAAGAAGTTATTCTAAAATGATCATCACTGATCTCTGCCTCCAATGTCGTCACGTTCCATTTCATTCCACACTGTAGCCAGATTGGTGGTTTAAAACGCCTATCTGATCTTGTCCCTCCACTGACTAAAATTCTTGAGGGACCCCCATTGAGCTGGGCTCTGCCTGCCTTTCCAGCTTTAATGTCATCTCTGACCCCACCCAAAGCACCCCAATACTTGGCCCGCACCAGGTTCTTTCATCCAAGCACATAGTACTATTTCTTTTCTGGACACACATTTTTCCTTTATCTGGGACACGCTCCCTCATACCTTTCTACTATTACTTCACTGCTTCTACTTATCCTTCAGTTCTCAGCTTACTGTCATTTTTAATATTATTACCTAACATTTTTGGGGTGCTTACCATTTGTCACAAACTGCCAGATCTGTGATAATGTTTCATTAATGCCCACATTGAGTCTGAGTTTGAAACTATTTTCATTCCTATTTTAAAGAAGTTGCTTACAGAGATTAAATAAATTGGCCAATGTTATAGAGTAGAACTAGTGAAACTGGAATTTGAGCTCAGTTTCCAAATCCAGTTTGCTGGATTCCAAAGCTGGGTCCCAAATCCAGTTTGCTGGATTCCAAAGTTCTTATTCCTCCTTCTGTGATATGAGACATCACCTTCCCAGCTTGGTTGGTTCTTCATGACCTCCTATAACCCTTCATACTTCCTTTCATGATATTTATCATACCATATAATAATTGCCTCTGTATCTTTCTGTATCCCTCACTATTATGTAAACTGTTAAGACACGTTTACATTGTTCAACATTTTGTTGGCACAGAGTAAATATTTTGTTGAACAAATGTTTCTGTGACTTTAGGTCAACCTTCATTCTTCCACTTTATGGCAATAGGTAGAGTCCCAGAAGTTCTGTTGTTTGTGGAGGTGGGGTGTAACTCTTCCTTTTCTTGTCTCTGTCTCTTGTATCGTTTTTGTAATAACCTTGAGAGGTTCCTTCTTAATCAAAACATTACATTTAGTGACTCTTCGCCCTTGGAAGAAAGAACTAAGAACCAAATTTTAGACGGTCCTCCTGTGAAAGCCCAGTGTTTGCGCTAGTGCAGCCCCCCAGAGATTTATAAAACACAGGCCCCATGTGCAGGAAACTTAAATGAAGGAAACTAGGTACAGAAAGTCAGAAAATCAGTCATAATGTGTGTCGTCCAATAACTGTGTCTTCAGTGCTACTATTATGTTTAATACTTCGAAGGCAAAACAGCTTTGAGAAGTCTATCATATTTCAAATGAGCCCAATTTACATTTTAGGGTAAAAAAAAATCAATGTTTTAATGCCCAGGTCCTGTAAACAAGTTATCTATAATATGCAGTAAGACAAGAATCAGGGTGTGAGGATTGAGTTTAAAAAATAATTAAAATTGTATATAGCTAACAAATGCCTATAGTACCAAATTTAGGAGGTATAAGAGGGTATCCAGTGAAAGTCAGTTTCGCCCCCACCTCCGCTTTTACAGCTGGCTACCCAGTTCCTCTCCTTAAAGGCAGCCACTAATATATTCCTGAATTCCTTCCGAAAGGTTTTTAGTACCTAATAAATGATTAACTGGCAATACCTACTTAAACCATATTGTGAAATGTAGTCTATGCCCTTATGCCCCTCTTTAAGAGTGATTTTATCCTTTCCCAGCTACCAAGTATTAGTATGTGGGATAATTCTATTTAGGAGAAAAATCATGCAAACACATTCTCACACAGTGACAAAAGCTTTAATTCTTTCCCTGATTATTTTCAATTTTAGGGCCCTCTTAAGGAAGAAGACAATGCTTAGTACAAGGTAATAAATCCTAAAAGAGATACAAGCATCAAGTGGGGGCATGGCAACATAAGTGGAAGGAATGAGCAATGTATAATTGGGCAGATAGTCCCTTTTTATTAGCACACCTTTTAGGACCTACGTATTGTGGCAGAGGTTAGGAGAAAGCATAATGATTTGATCCCAGAGGCAAGGTGAACATCAAGATCACACCTAAAAGCAGTAGCTAACAAATGCCAAGTTTTTGAATGTGTGTGAGCCCTAAAAGATGGTATTACTGTTGACACTATTTAAAAAATAAGCAAAGTGAGACTTAGGTAAAATTAAGTGACTTGACCAAAGTCACCCACAAATAATAAGTTACATAAATGAGGTTTTCTTAAAAATGTATGGGTCATTTTTGGATTGAAGTGCTTATTGCTAGTTGTGCTTAATTTTAACAAAACATTAAACTGACATAGACTTATTACTTGAATCCCATTTTACACATTAATGATAAATAAGTGACATATTGACTAAGTGAATCATTTTCATTCTCTTTTCTCATGATGAGAGTAGAGTATTTTCAGTGTAACTTAAGAATATTAATCCAATCATTACATAAACCTCCTAAATTGGGCACAGTTTTTGCATAATTGTGTCTTATTTACTCCAAAGTGGATGTTAACTTTTTAAAATGCACACATTTCTTCAAACTTGTGTTTAACTTTAGGTGAGGATGCTCCCCTAGACTATAATTAGAAATTACACTGGCTGTCCCGTAAATGTGCTGGAGGCTTTTCACATGGCAGCAGATTAAAGGTTCTGGATAAATTGTAACCTCCAACTGGTTAGAACAACTGCTCCTTTGCAGGGTGTTTCTTTTTCAGCTCTTCTGCATGGCCTTGACAATAATGTTTGGAAATTGATATGTTTCAGAAACTGGGATGCATCCAATAATGTAATCTATTCCCATACAGATGATCTTGAAAGCCTTGAAAATAAAGAACAAAATGATGAGCAGGGAGTGACTTCTGTTAGATACTTATTAGCTGAAAATGAACTTTCTACAGAGATTCTTAGAATCATTAGAGAATCATTATAAGACTAAGAAGACAGGGCTGGATCCCTTGTAATTCTGATGTGCTGGAAAATTGTCTTTGCATGTATTTGAATTCTTATTAAGCTCAGATTTCTTCAAAATTACTTTTATTACAGTAATGGTAAGTATCCCTCCATTAATATAAACCAGAACCACAGAAATATCTACTTAAGACTTTGGAATAAACAAATTCACCTTCCACTGCTTTTATGTCATAGATAAATATTTGCAGTAAATATTTATAACCTCAGTATAAATTTGGAGGTGAAAGTTTTAAAAAATGAGTGCTGGTTATTATATATTTTATTATTAAAATCTGGGCTGGGGATTTAGCTCAGTGGTTAGAGTGCTTGCCTTGCAAGCACAAGACCCTGAGTTTGATCCCCAGCACCAAAAAAAAAAAATCTGTAAGCACTTCAGAAAGCCTCATTTTCTGTGTGGAGATCTGGGTATGGGGTGGTATTCATTCTCCCTTATCAATGGATATCATAATTACAGATAACCAAAACTTTAACAAGAGAGAAAGTTTTTCATTTTTTTGTACAAAGCACAGTGTATCATTCACTCCAGGTCACCTATAAATGTTTATTTACCATAACAGAATCCTCCAGTGATCCATCAAAATGCTCACCTGACCTTTGGAGTTAGTTTCCACTGCTTTTGTTAAACTGATATTAGATATTAAATCTGTCAGAGTCCTCAATCTCATTTCTTAAGCAGACACTTTTCATCCAAATAGATAAGCAGAAGTAAGCTCAAACAACAAATTCCATTAAAAATGTGCACATATAATGCCATCCTTGTTCACTTTGTCATTGTCAAATAATTTAATAATGTCCATTGTCTTCCTGAAGCTCGTGCTGAAGGAGTGGTAGCATCATGTAGAAAAGAATAAATCACCAGATTCTAGATTGCTTTTTCTAAATGCCTAGAACCTTCAAGAGCAAGTATGAGAAGAGAAATCAGCATGGCAGAGTACAAAGATTAAAGCACAAAGAGTTTCAGGGCTGGTTTAATTTTAACCAACAGATCCATATAGGCTAGAACCTGATTAAGTTTATGTTAGAAAATTAAAGAGGCTACAACATTTAAGCTGCTTTTACAGCTACATGGACTTTTACAGGGGTAAATTTTCATCTCAATGAATAGATATAAAATAACATTTTTATTTAAATATGTTTAAATAAATAAACCTTTGCCTTCATTAAAATATTTTTGTCTGGTTTCCTTTGTTCTTATATTGTTTATGAGATATTAAAGTTCTCACATTTTTTGTGGTAGTAATTATGAATGTGGTGACTACATTAAAATGACTGCATTTGAAAGCAAAGGAACAATAGTTGCATCATTCATATGTTTGTGCATTCAGCATGTGTCTGTTACGGACCAGACCCAGTGTTTGGTGCGAGGGCGATCTAGACAGATTACACACTTCAGCTGCCGTCAGTGACCTCTGTCCAGGGAAGGAAGCAAACACGTGCACACCCTTACAGAACAGGGGAACACGTTCTGTGACAGAGCTCGGTCTGGTGCTGTGGAAGCTCTCGAAATGTGTCTGGCCTGTGTCAGGGCTTCCAGGAGGAGGGATTATTGTATGAGCATTAACAAGGGAAGTCAGACGGGGCAACCTTTCTAGATACAGAGAGCACAGTGGAATCAGATGAGAGCAGTAGTCGGTCAAAATTAATTTTATTAATGTTGGGAAAGATGCAGTATTGAAAAAATACCCAGCTCTGCCCTCTCAGATCTCTTGAGATTTTGGATACCTGATTCCAGCTTCACCGAGAGAAGCACATCCATACTATATTTCCTGTTGTGGGCCAGCATACTCCATTTCTAAGTGCACTTCCCTCTTTTACCCATGTATTCTATAAGGGTGTGTCCCTCTTCCAAGATTTCTGGCTAGCACAGTTTGGGGGGCTGTGTAGCCCATCCCAGGGTGAAGCAAAGTCCATTTCAGGACTGAGACTCATTTTTTGAGGTCTCTATTTAGATCAAGAAAGGTAGTTTGGTACTTTTTGTTTTAGTCCTATAAATTATCAGTGTATTCTTTGGTAGGCAATCATGTTTTTGTTGTTGGCCCATAATTTTTCACATTGGAATATATCAGGCAAATGTGAAGTCCTGTAGTATATGTAACATTACCCATGTCAGTGGCACACAAGAAAAAACTAATTTCTATTTGGTGTTGAAGTGTGTTTTTCTTCAAAGATCTCTTCATCTTGATAGTAGTCAGCATTGAATCCCACAGTAATATAAATCAAGGACCTAAATTGAGTTTACTTCTTTAATCTCGGGTTGAACTTTTACATAGTATAGGAGGCAGCATAATGGGAGATAGAACACTGTCCAGGAGGTCAGGAGATGTTGGTTTTGATTTTTCAAGTTATATTAAGGTTTGTTAGGCCTCTCAGTGTGAACATGCTGTTCTTTACTTTCAAAACTTTAGTTGTGCTGGGGTAGAAAATGTAGGATGGAAGAGGATAGAGAGATGAGAAAAAAAATGGATGGGGAAATGATGACAGCTTACATTTATGAGAAGGGACTGGGGTCTGACGAATACTGCTGGTTTTTACTCAACCCAGGGTATCATTCTTACTACACTTAAATCAGTCATATAAACTCATGTCTTGCTAATGATAATCCATTAGGAGCCGAAGTTGAATTTGCTAAATCTATTTCAAAAGTTCTGTTTACTCAACCATTTATAGCACATTTTGGTAAGTGTTTTCTTATAGAAGACTTCAAATAAAAGCCATTGGAATCTCATGACATCCATAGATCCACATAATTTCTACCATCACACATCACTTTTGTCAGTGTCGGCCCATTGATGTTTCTGTGGCTAATACTTTCAGTAGCCTGAAGAAATAGAGAGTGAAGGGTTATGAGGTATGTGCTTTAAATTGGACTTTCTCTTGTAACTAAAAGTCTTTATTTTTCCCATGCAATTCTTTATTCTAAACCCTCTATAGATTTCATCCTGATATTAACCTCTAAGTTTTGACTTCCAGATTTTAACTTTTATCTTCCATAACTACATGTATTTTTCTAAGTGAAGACAAAAAATAAAAGCCATTGAAATGTAACCTTTCTATAGTTAGCTATGTACACATTAAGATTATTAGTCCAATATGATATAGATGTAATTTTTCTTTAATGTGGAGATACACTTGTGGTTAGCCTAGACATTTTTAGTCTGAAACGATTCAAAAAAATGAAATTAGCAAGTTTATCTTGGTGTAGTTACAAAATAATAAACATAGAAGACAAACACATTCATTTTATTCTTTTAATTATTTTTTTTCAGTCATAAGGGAGCTATCACTTCTGGAAGAAAGAATAACATAAGTACAGTTTGACTTTGGATCATGTTTTAGACCATTTATGATGGTAATATTTCCTAGTTCAAGAGGTTTGTATGAGGAAATTTTAATCTAGTACTTTATTTTTAAGTACCCAATCTGTTTTTATTCTTGCTTTGGGTATTTTTCTAATTTGCTGCCTGCCATCTTAGTCCTATATCCAGGGCTCTGATGGGTTCCAGCTCCCCTTTCTCTGAAAAATACATTGTTAGGTCACTAATTGCTTCATTTTTCTCTGTGTTACTCTCAAACTAAGTATCTCTAAGGCTTTAGGCCTTTCTAGTCTCCAAGTTTTCCCAAGCCACCCTAAATATATAAACAATTTAACTATGAATAGAACACAGTTTCAAGAGAAGGCATTTTGTACCATTTGTCTTTTTTCCGCCTGCAGTGGTTTTCCACCTACTAATGGATTGTGAAGTAAAGTTAGTGGGTCATGACCAAATCTTTTCTTTTTATTGTAATAGAATTAATAAAAATATCAGAGCATACTACAGCAAAGTAGGGGTAAGTATTATTTCATGAAATTTGATTCATTTGCATACGTTTGTATTTGTGTGTACTGTTTCAGTAAATGAAATGTATTTCTTACTCTGGGTAATGATGGGGGGAAAATGTGAAAATCTGTTGCATTCCCTTTCAACCAAATTGCACCACTCCACCTCTTCATAGACATTCTGGAACCCATGTCTCCAGAATAACTCCTTTCAGTTTCCTGGCTGTTTGGACCCCTGTCCATTCAGCAAACTGGTTTTGTGTCCCTAATTCTATGTGAATGGGTAAATGTGATGGCAGAACACGAGGAAGAGGAAGATTGTCACCTTCACCGTTTGCTAAAAGTTGACTTTACCTCCTCTTCTTTGGTGACATAGTCTGAACAAGTTAATGAAGGTTACACTGATTAAGATGGTGAAGCATAGTTTTCCATCTGAACTTGCATCTTTTATATTTTTTGAGTAGTTTTGGTGGTAGCAGCATACCCTGAATTCCAAGCCGTAGGAAGTAATGGCTTCTTCGAAGCAGTGTCTAGATGGAGGTTGAGACCCATACTGATACCAGGAGGCTGCAGGATCTAACATAAGGATTTGGATGCAAAAACTCTTGAATGTAAACTTAGAACTTTATTTTTCTTTCTTCCTTCCCTCCCTTCCTCCCTCTAACCCCCATCTCTCTCTCTCCTCTTTCCTTCTCTTTTTTCTTTTCTTTCATTCCTCTTTCTCTTGCTTCTCTCTCTGTCCCCCTCCTTTCTTCTTTAGCATGTGTCCAAACACAAAATGTGCTAAATCAGTAATTATCAGGTCACTCCCAGAAACCTAGAGGTTACCTTGAAAATCAATGGTTTCACTGTTTTTCCTTCATACTCATTCATCATTAAATAGGTGGAAATCAGCCTTTATGTAAGAATGGTCAAAGGAAATTCAATTTTCTCCCTCAGAGTAACTCTTTTTACAAAATTTCTTGGTAATGGTGTCCTTAAGTAAGAGACATTGGACTGAAATATAGGTTGAAGTGAGTGTAAGTGACTGTTTAGTGATGGATTCGTCTGTGATTATAGGAAATGGAGTATCTGATTTTTCAGTGGTAACTCCTGAAACTCCAGCTGAGCAACC